>JASGXE010005410.1:0-23323 GCA_030068105.1 Sinentomon sp. SZTP_YWyxl
AAGAGATCATCGGAATATGGACGGTTCCAAGTCTTGAGGTGTGTGTTGTTGCTGGGAAGCATGAGGGAAAGGTTACACATTTGTCAAAACTGCCTGTGCAGGGCCATCTGCACAAAGGTAAGTAAGTAGTCCGAACGGCCTGCCGAAACGTGGAGCGTCTCACCCGGACCCTCCTCCAACTCTAGCTGGGTGAGGGTGACTGATGATGCCCCAGTGAGGCGAGGTTAGTGAACATAATTTATTGACTACCTACCTACAGCAGACGACGTAAAGTCGTCTCTCCTTTTGTCAATCGGTTCCAAGTCTTTTGCAATCACTTCAGACACCAAAGCAGAACCCACATGCACAACCCGGCAAGATCCAACCTTGAGCAAACATCAAACACTCCCTCATGCATATTGCATAGCCTACCTACCCATTCACAATCTTAAACTGACTCTCATCTCCTCATGCATAGGTAGGTACCATTCACAATCTCAAAAAAACACAAAATGGAAAAAATAGTAAAAATAGAATTCCGAGAAGATAGGGATGGAGGTGGGTACCTAATATGTAAAAAAAAAAAGAAAAAAAGAAGAAAAAGGAAAAAAAAAAAAAAAAAAAATGAAAAAAAAAAAGAACGAGAAAAAAAAACAATAAAGAAGATAAAGAAGAAGAAAAAAAAAACGAGAAAAAACTAAAAAGAAAAAAAAAACAGAGAAAAAGAAGCAGAAAAGGGGGTCTGAGATTTTTAAGAAATGTCACAATTTACCTAATTTGAAACAAACTGACTCAAGAGAACACTGGCAGGCACCCGGAATGAAAGAATTGGTAGGCACCAACTTCAAGATGCTCTTGGATGGGGGATAAAGCCAAATTTTGAAACGATAAAGTCCCTGTCCAGTTGTTGCACTGAATTTTATGTGTCAACAGTCAAACCATCGGCTTGGGTATTTTAAAACAATCCTGACACGGAACTTTGTCCCACGGTTGCATCAGCGGGAACCAGCGGCGGTTCCACCAGAAGAAAAAAAAAACAAAAGCTTTCACTTGTTCCCACCCAACATTTTCAAACCCACGGCCATGCATGAATGCCATGAATGCCAACGCCAAGCAATGCATTGCAATTTGCATGTCTCTGAAGCAGACGACGCAGCGCTGCGTTCAACGTCACACGTGTCATGCACCGTTGCCAGATTTGTTTCAAAACAAGAAGACCAGTGAACCTGAAACAAAAACACAGGTCTTGTCCGTGCTGGGCAATGGGCACATAGGTATGCTGCGGCAGGCAGATGGCAGCACTGCAAGGTTCTGTTTTTCTGAATTTGGTTTCTGCTTTCTGTTTTCAATTTTGTAGAATTTACCCAATTTCACACGAAAGTATTTCTCGTTTTTTGTTCTATTTGTTCCATTTTCCTCTTTTGTTTTGAAAAAAATCTTATTTTTTCAAAGTTTAAAAAATAAGCGACCAACAATTTGTCGAGGCATGAAAGCGACATGCAAGGAGCTTCATTCTCGGAGCCGGCCCTGGAGAGGGACATCGATCTGTGATACTGATTGTTTTAATCAGGCCCTGGGCTACAATCACGGATGCGGCCTCTTGCAAACCATACAAAAACACTGAAATTTTTTGTGGTGTTATTGTTTCGTCTTCGTCCAACCGTGGATGATGGACTGTCTGCATTCAGGAATTGCATTACGAAGGAAAGGGGGCTGGAGTAGTATATATGGTGATGACAGAGGCATGGATGGGGAAGAATTCTTTAAAGCAATTCTCTAATCCCTGGAGCAAAAGCTCATCGTCGTCGATGAGGGAAGAAAAAAGGTTCCCAGATGGAGACGCGCAATTTAGCGTGCAGACGCCAACGTGCAGGACCGGACCCGCACGCAGAGCGAGAAGTGCGAGAGCGACAAAAGATTAACGTGCAGGACCGGACCCGCACGCAGAGCGAGAAGTGCGAGAGCGACAAAAGATTAACGTGCAGGACCGGACCCGCACGCAGAGCGAGAAGTTCGAGCGCAACCCCTCAGAGAAGTAAGCACAGAGCAGTTGAGAGTACCGCCTGAAGCACTCAGAAAGTCAAAGAGTCTCAGATCATGGGCGGCAAACCAAAACAAATCTTCAAGCGCAAAAGGTTGGTTCGGAACCGCAACCAGGCCAAAAAATCGAGCCCTTGGACAGTAAATCGAGGATGGAAACTCATAAGAATAAACCTTCCGTAGAAAATCGTTTTGAGAGATCAACAGCACTTGTGCTAAAACAAAAGCAGGAGCAACCCAAAGAAAAAAATCGGAACATAAATTTGAGCAGCAGCTAAAATGGGCAGATGTGAAAATTTCGATTTTCGGCACTGGCATAGCGCAGTTGAGAGCGCTTGAAGAGCAATCAGAAAGTTAAGTTTTGAGAGCATGGACAAACCAACCACATCTTAAAACACAAGTTCAGCGCTACCTCTTCGAACGCGCTAGCCTTAGGACAGTCAGTCGAGGAAAATAAATATTCTTAGGATCAATACCTCAGAGCGAAACCCGATGAGAGATCAACTCCATGATTCAAAAGAGGAGTCGGAGAAGAAAAAATAAAACTCGATGCAGAAATTAGAGCAGCGGTCAAAAATGGGCAGATATGAAAATTTATATTTTCGGCTCTGGATCAGCGCAGCTGTGAGCGCAGATTGAGGCACACAGAAAGTAAAGGTCCAAGAGCATGGTTGAGTCGTATGGTTGATTCCAAGTTGTAAACTACCCTTGAGACAGACCTGTGAGGAAGTGCTAGGATAAAATTTGTTTTGAAGCTAGAATCATGAAAATAAATAAATTTTATTTTTTGGTTGGCTGGAAATCCTTTGACAATCTTAAAGAAACCACCGGCGAAAGGTAATCAGGGGAGTTCTCAAGAAGAAAAAGACTCCACAATTTGGAGTATGAACCATCCGCTTGGAATGAATCTTTACTCACAACAAATTGCAATACTTCGAAGCATTCGGCGTCCTGCTGCACATTTTGTTGTGGAAGAATATAGATATTGGGGCAGGCAGCCTATCTGAAATGATACTAGTGTGTAATCGTGCCCTTTGTCTGAGAGAAAAGATGCACCCCATGAACTAAGTGCAAAAAGAAAACAACTCCATGAACTAAGTGAAAGAAGAAACTTTTAATTGTCAAATCCCTATAATCCAATTTTAGAAAAGGTTCGGAGATGGGCTGATGGGCTGATGATTCGTGAAAAAAAAAACAAAACAAAATAAGAGGTACCTATAAGGTTGCAAACAGCAATGGACTCAAAATGCAGCCTGGGGTCTGACTCCGCAGATGCAATAGTTAGAGGTGGAGACATGTAGTTCTCAACTTTGACCACTTGAGTTTCAAATTTGAGAGTCCCAAATTTGACCACTTTGACAACATCGGACTGCGCAGTTGAGAGCTCTTGAAGAACAGACACAAAGAAAAATTTTTGGTGGTTCTGGCACTGCGCAGTTGAGAGCGCATGAAGCACAGACACAAAGAAAAAGTTTTGGTTCTGGCACTGCGCAGTTGAGAGCGCTTGAAGCACAGACACACAGAAAAAGTTTTGGTGGTTCTGGCACTGAGCAGGAGAGCGAGCGCTTGAAGCACAGACACACAGAAATTCAAAGTATAAGAGCATGGGCATCTTAGGATCGTACCTCATCGACGAATGCCGACACCCGAAAGTTCGAGAGTTCGAAACCCCATTGAGAGATCAATCCCTACCATGTGCATTGAAACTGGGAAGGGGTGGGGGAAGAAAAGAAGAAAAAAAACAAATTATGGGGGGTGGCCTTAACTAAAAAATAAGAAATATGATCCAAATCAAATCGACTCGTCATCCCTGAACTCAACTGGCCGCGAATTTCGACGCCTCCTCGACGTATAAGTGTCCAAACGCTTCCACCGACGATAGGTCGCATCCTCCGAATCTATACTGCAACGAAGTGATCCTTGATCTAACTGTTCATCCATTCTGCTTCAAGTCATCCATCAACGCAATAACGAAGTCAAACGACAATCAGTTTACAATGGTTTAGTTTGTGTCGTTTCCCTTTTCCAAATCTCGCTACACAAATCACTCGCGTCTATGAGGATTGCATACCTCTTTTAAATTGCAGGCGCAATTTTCCGAAATACGCTCTTCAAGTTCTCTGGCTTTTCCGACTCTTCTGAAACGTTGCACTGTTTTTGCGAATGTGTCCTTTCCAATGCTCACTAACCGCAGTACGAAACTGTCCAATTTCTAGATTGATAGCTCCTGCTTCAGAGCAGATCAAAGAGGAGCCCAAAGAGCAACTCAAAAAGAATTTCACTGAAACGAATCTTGATTCCATGAAACAAAAGAGAAAGAAAAAAAAAGGCTCAATTTGAAACTAATCGTTGAACCTTGGTTGGACCCACTGTACGGAACTACCGTGCGGACATTGTCCAAAGTGCAATTGTATAGTTCATTTCCTATTCATTTTTTTTATGTTTTTACAGAACAGACGCGAAACATAGCAGCTTTGTGCAGTTGGTGAAGCACATAAAAAACCTTTTTTTTGCCGTGTGATTCATAAAATTGGATTTGCCATATCTTAGGATCGCATTTTATCATCGAAAGAATACCAACCAACCAAAAGTTCGATAGTTCGAAACCCAATGAGAGATCAATCTCTTGCCCCAAAACAAGAGCAGCAAGAGCAATCCCCAAAGAAAAATCGACGCAGACAAGAAATGAGCAGATGTGAAAATTTCAATTTTCGCTCCGCGACGGAGACGTGTGAAAAAGGAAATTTCAAGCTGAGAAAAGGGTTGTGTGAGGTATCTAGCAGCAAAACACCATTGAAACCCGCAAAATCAAACCTGTTAGAAAAGGTTCAAAGCAGAGCTGCTTGGATCTCCCGAAAACAAACAAATCTGTTTGAAAAGGTATAAAGCAGAGCTGCTATAGATTCTCGCGAAAACAAATCTGTTTGAAAAGCTTCAAAGCAGAGCAGCTAGAATCTTTCGATTTTATGTCGCCCCTATCACCCGAACTAGTGCTGCGACTGTGATCGCAACAAAGAACCCCCTGTATGATCCCATGTTGTGCTATCTCGATTTCCCCGGATTTTCGGTGCCAGAATATTTGACTCTCGTCGTTATCCCTCCCTTATCACGGCTCGACTTCAACTTGAAAAAGAAACAAAGTGAGAAAAAATGAACTTAATCTGCATAAAATACTGATATGCCCCTGAAAATAAGAACACCAATTATTTCATGTTAATGATTTCTCTCTTTTATTCGGGTATATTGAGGTTCGGCGAATGGGGAATCGTGGAGAAGAGGGAGCGATTTTTTTTTGAAATACTGTCCACACTTCGTTCCATTTTGCTCTGACGATGAATCAGATGGCTTTTCACATCCACAATTCTTCAACGTTAATTGTGATTTTGAAGTTCCCGTCCTTGGACATTTGAAGGACGGTCGGATAGTGTAGGCACAATCCTTGTTTTAACGCTGTTGGTACTGATCCTAAAGTGATCGCCGGCTGCACCCACACCATTTCCGAATAGACGCCAATGCCGCCCCCCAGTTGAAGCTTCACCTGGAAATTCCTGGATGCCTCTGATGTCGACAAGACACGGAAAGAAATAGGAATTCTGGGATAGGAGTCGTATTCACTTTGACAACAGTGGTTAGAATGTCAAATCCATCCTTTTCAATGACAAATCCCCAACACGGTGCTTCTTCTCTTCAATTCTCGTCAGCGTTATCTCTTCACCTTCCGCAATGGCTTGCACATCCTCACGGTGTCCATACAGGAGATGTTTTACGGCATCCTCTGGCTCCCCGGCCCAACTGCAATAGGCTGGATGTGGGCACGTTACCGTACAGGGAACTTTTGCGTTCTTGCTGAGTGCCATCGCTGAAAAGACAAAGAGACGTTGTTCTTGCGGAATGTGTCCAATATAAATATTAGCCCTACTTCGCCTCTTGGTGACTATATCGCTCATGATGTTTGACTCGGCTAAAAACTGAACTGCTGTGGGAATGAATTCTTGTCCCACAGAAAAATGAAACCTTTTGTGGTTATCCCCCTCCTGGCGCAGGTAACTGCTAATTCCCACGTTTTTATGCAAATGTCTACCATGAGAAGTGACACTTTAATATTAGGTTTAGATGCTGATTTCCAACTTCGCTTTATCTTAATATCCCGAATATTGCGCAGAAGGTCTTCCCCCTCTTCTTCCACAATTTTTCGCAAATTAGCGTTACACCAGATCAATGAAAATGGAAAAAGATGCCACGCAGGAAGAGGACACACACTAAGAAAAACAATAACACTGCGAGTATTGTCATAACTCGCAACCCAATCAAATCTGTCTGCTGGCTTTCGCAGCTGCTTGGAATTTTTCATTTTATCATGCAATCGCAATCTGATTTGAAACCTCTTGGGTTTGAAACCTCTTGATTCTTGGATTGTCAAATTGTGTTCTCAAAAATGCAAGCGAGTGCGCAGCACCTTTCACTGACAGTGATTATATTGAAAGGTTCAAGACCAACACTACGCGTGAACTCTCTTGACCCGCGCCGATTTGCAATCCAGTTCAGGTGTTGACCGTCCGACTGCGGGGTGTTCCTGAACCAGCGCAAATGACGATTCGCAATGTCCATCGGGCGAGTTTACTTTCCCTGCTTGCAATTCCGATCACGTCGCGAAGGTGATTCATGTATTCTGTGAAGGTCATCTGTACCTTTGTGTGCATTGAATGTTGCACACAAAGGTACTGTGTACTGCCTCCCGGACTCCTGGAATGTTGCGTGGTTAGTCGAGATGGTGCGCTACTCTGGCGAAGAACCTGTAGAGGTGGTTCTCCTGATGGGAGAAAATCACCGGAGTGCAGCCGAGGAGTGACAGGTGTTTTTCGCACACCACCCTGACCGCTCCCAGCCTGCTGTTTATTTTTCAATTTTGGACCTTTTGCTGAAGTTTCGTGCAAATCCTCTGTGAAGGATGTCTCTCGGAAGTGCGTCGGAAAAACGGCTGAAAGGGCAACGGATGAGGCCACGTCTGGTGCCGTTTTTCTGCCTTTCACGTGATCCCGCATCAAAGTGCCTGCAGTGTGTGTCATGAGGCCGTAATAAGCATTAAGTCCAGCGTTCTTCGCATTCTGCATGAAAACAAACACCGTCCTTATAGGTCATGCGTTCCATTTGAACGACCCTGTATCACAGCGCTTACTTTCCGCACTGCAAAAAAAAATACAACTCAGGTCAAACGAGTTCACGTGTAGTGTTGGTCTTGAAGCTTTGTGTAGAGTTAACGTTAGGAACACACACACACACACACACAATATTCCAGATAACCCTATCGCTTCAAACAACATAAACTAACCGCAATTGTCACTCAAACTGGATGAGAAACGCTTCTCGCTGATGAAGAATGTGAATTTTAAAATTTTCGTGTTTCTTTTTATATGTTTTTTTTTCAGAAATTATTTTACGCGATTTGGAATCATTATTCAACCTGATTGCTTATTTTTTTTTCATTTCCTCATGGTAAAAAAAAAAAAAATAAACAAATAACGGTGAAGCATCCACCCTCTCTCTCCCCTGATCTTTAATGAGGAATGAGGCTTCGTAATTGTGCAATCCATAACGCAAGACATATTGAAATGTTTAAAAGCTCATAATCAGGTATGCATTGTGTGCTCTTCGTCACATAAATAGGCACAGAGCCCTATTGATATTTTTTTTGTCTCATGATGATTTTGAAGGTAGACTTCCTCTTCCCATGTGGTAGAGGACAATTATTTGAAAATTATGGGTGTGGTCTGCACATGTCATCTCGAATACGAGTTAAATGTTGGGTTGCTCATGTCACTAATAATCATTATTCAACCTCTTTTTAAATCATTTCTCTGACATTTCCTCATGAGAAAATAAAATCTGAAAAGAGACCAGTATACACATTGAGTCAATTAGAACTATCCTGTTGGATGGACAACTTGCCACAGCAAAGAAACGCACTTCTCGACATGTAGGTTTAGACTTCTTAGTGGCAGGTCTTTTCCGCTGAGTGGGATCATCCTTTATTTACAAAGTTCTTCAAAATTTCTCAATTAGGTCTCATCCTTTTTTTTTTAAATTAATGAAAAAAAGCTATAAAGCGGCTATTAGAGGCGTCAGGGTGGAGATCATGAAACAAGACGATTGTTCTTCGATGATTTGCCCGTTTATCAAAAAGAATTCAAGTCGCTCCTCAATCGAATAGCGAACCATTGTGTAAAGCCAGAGAGCAGCTTCAAACTTGCGTCTTTGATCACCTGCATACACACATTGGCCCACCTTGTATCATGAATTACACGGTCAGCCAGACCACACCTCGCATCAGTTGACGAACGAAACGAATCATGTGTTGTCGTTCAACTCAAGTTCAACTGTACCGCGCGGCAAGTCGGCCTGGATGTTTATCTGCGCTTTTCGTTGCGAACACGTCCCATGGCAAAGCATTGCGCCATGAGGAATTAATGTCCATTCCTGACATTTCCTCACAATTAAAAAAAAATCTTAAACGAGACCAGTATAATTTTAATGTCCACTCTCTTCTCATTTGAACACCAGCACTTATTTGCTTTCAAGCAGACAAACATGTTCATAACAACATTTGCCTTGAGTGAGCGATCGCTTCTCGTTTCTGCATATTATTTCGACCCGTTAGTTGAAAAACGCACACAAAGGTGCGCAGCTGTCGTTTTTGCATTGAACACCTTTAACGTATAGTACGAAAGAAGCGGTCGCTGCGGTTTCTTCTCCTTCCTCATCTTTCGATCGGTCCGATCATAACAAATTTGTCAACTGGTTCCAGCCTCCGAATTCGAAAGACAGCAAAACAAAGGAAAAGGTTAGAGTAATCAATAGCATATATTTTCCTTTCCAATACTATGATAATCTTTCATTTAAAACAGAGATTTTCGAAAATGGTAGTTTGATAACTATCTAATATTTTTACAATGGGTGATCCACGCCTGACACTTTTGCCGAAGGAATTTACACAACAAGTAATATCGCAATTATTGTTACGACGGAAGTTGCATTTTTCCTAAGAGGATACATAATCTAGACGCAACCTGTCTATTGTTTGGGGCGCGGATTCCTTAGAAATTGGGTCTTTTGGTGAGATGCCTCCGCTTAAATTGCTCCTGCGAGAAAACTAAAGCAAGTATTGACCTCTGGTTTTCAACAAAATGACCAGAAAGGATGATCCTATCACATGAGCAAATAAAAAAAATGCAAAATTTTAGCCCTGAGGTGGGGTTCCCCCCCTTAAGCGTTCAAAAATAAAAACAGCATTAAATGGAAGAGAATTCCAATCATTTAAATACTTTTAAAAGCCTCTGAAGTTGTTTATTGCGTTGGTATGGCGGATGCTTGGTGTAGTAAACCTACACTGCTAAAAACTTTCTGTTCTACACTTAGAACCATGACAGCATTAAGCTTTCACAAATAAAAACAGAAAAAACTGAAAAATCAATACAAAACGTACCTACAGCTCTACGTTGGACTCTTTCAATTTGAGCGGAGACATTACGTTCATGTGGATGTCAAACTCTGGATGCGTATTCTAAAAGAAACCAAACAAAACTGAAATAATAAAAAAAACAGTAAAAATCAATATAAAACGTACCTTCAGCTCAACGTTGGACTCTTTCAATTGGGGCGGAGACATTACGTTCATGTGGATGCCAAACGCTGGATGCGTATTCTAAAATAAACCAAACAAAACTGAAATAATGAAAAAAAAAACCAGTAAAAATCAATATGAAACGTACCTTCAGCTCAACGTTGTACTCTTTCAATTTGAGCGGAGACATTACGTTCGTTCAGATTTTAACACAAAACTCTATGCTGCAGAAATTAAGATCCACTTTACAAGCGAGGTCAAAATGACAAAATGTGATACCTCTATAACGTTTTGCTGAAATCTGGTGCCTTAACTTCAACCGCTCACATAAGAATAAAAAGAAAGACAGAAAAGTTTCGGAAACAACAGTTATATGGGAAAAACACATGTATGGGTACAATAATTCCGCTGCCACTCTCCTTAAGTGTGAAAATCCAAAGGTCTGATTTTCACAAAAGCCATCCAATTTCAACAAGGCTCGATGCAATTTCACGCATTTCGCGAATGTCATGGTGTTTTATGTCAGTGTTGAATGTCGCCGTTGATTCTGAAGTACCACCAAGGACCCCGCGTTTTAATGTATGATTTCAGTGGAAGTTGCTTCAAGAGTTACTGTTTTTTTTATACGTTATTCACCTCAACAGGAGAATGCCGAAATAGCTCAGCAAATGCTGTCCAGAATACCTGGATTGAAGCCGGTCTTGCCAGAAGGATCAATGTACATGATGGTAAGGATAAACAGGGAGAGAGAGAAACATTGATTTGATTAAATTGAAACCACCTGTACCAAGTGATAGTGTGAGTTATCCCCAGTGCGGCAGGTGGATCGTTACCTCGTTTATGGCAATCATCTGGATGCAACTGAAATGACGACAACACAGTTTGGAATCGGAGACATGAGGCTGACTGGTCTGAATAGATGTGATAGCAGTGGCTTCCATTGTGCCCAGGCAACATTTCAGCTGAATAATTTCAGTCTAAAAAACAAATTGAATCGGTCAGTTCAAAAATGGCACCAATTCATGACCCAAAATGAATCGAGTCTTCGTCAAATGCACACAAGAATTGCTATCCTTATTAGACTTTGCTGATTCCGTGGTTCTTCCTCGTGCGTAGTAATTTTCTGTTGGCTGACATATTTCATTGCAGGCTGATATTAAGAAGCTCACCGCAATGAGATAAGACAAAAAAAACAAGGGATCAAATTCATTTGCAAAGTTTGTCGGTGAGTATGAGATTGCCTTTTTTCCAAAATCAAAAAAAATATGTGGTGGTTAAGGATAGAGTTTTTAATTCCACATCCGAGCATTTTCTATTCGAAAAATGTCCCTGTCACAGGGTAGTGTTTCTTGGTCCCTTATACACTCCTTTTCAAAAATTTTCGAACTTGGAGCTATTTATTAACTCAGGCCCATTTGAAATCAATGACAATATGAGCTGCAAACTTTTTATTCCTGTAAGGCTTGTAGTTGTATCAAGCCCTGTTGAAGTCCCTTATACACTCCTTTTCAAAAATTTTCGAACTTAGGAGCTATTTATTAACTCAGGCGCCATTTGAAATCAATGACAATATGAGCTGCAAAACATTTTTATTCCTGTAAGGCGTGTAGTTGTATCAAGCCCTGTTGAAATCAGATGGACTCTGTATTAAGTCAGTCGCCTTGGGATCCTTTTCTTACATCTTAATGAGTGGCCACATGCTGCCCGATTTGTTGTGTGTGAGACTATGGTTGCAAAAGCAACTTATCGTAGATGAATCTTGATCTCGGTTGAGAATCTCTGTCTGCTGCTCTTAGGAAAGTGTCTAGATTAATTGATCTTTTTGAGATATGTTCTTCTATTTTGCTAGATAAGTTTGCTTTCGTTCCTTATTCTTTGGTCTCAACCCAAAGAACTCAACCCGAAGAAAATGCCGACGGCCGACCTCATTCAAATTATTTACCGTCGGCCACCACCAAGAAAACAATTGCGTAAACGATTGCAATGAATTGAGGAGGCATGCCTGCCCTTGGCTTTTTACAACAGCAATTGAGATTAAGATGTATTACATGTACAGGACTTTCGAAATTGCTCTCCAAGAGGACACGTTGAACAATGATTCCTGGCCTGAAACCGTGCGCAGTGAGGCAAACAATAAAATCTCGGGTGGAATAGACCGGGTCGAGCTGGTGGACACAATAGAGCATTTCCATTTGCACATAAGATTTGTGGCCGACAAGGAAATAATTGAATACTCGACATATTCAACACCTCATGCTGACCAGTTTTGAACGCTGCTGTTTTCTTCTCATCCATACAATCAAATGACTGGGCAGTCCGATCACAGAGCAAGTCTGTGTCTCCCACCACCAGCCCCATTCCCCTCTCAGACATAACTGCAAAATGAAGCACGTTTTCGAATGCACATGATGGATCCAATTATTATTGCGAGTTGCGCTGCTAACATCTCTTTTCACTTGTTGCACAGGAAGTTGTTTCAAAAGCCTTCAGTGGTTTGAAACTTGGTGCGTGCAGATGCTGAAAACACGCTTGTAAACTTCTTCTTCGATCCAGCGCACATTGCTCACGACATTGGCATCTCGAGACGCAGTCTCTGTCTGAAAAAAGGACTGCTGCAATGATGCACGATTAGCAAGTAAGTGTGCGAAAAGGAACAACAGACATTTTTTAGAACTGCTGTACATGCGTGATTGTGGTTCAATGTCGTGGCTCTGCAAATTATTGTGTGGCACACTGAAATCCCGTTATTTGGGTTTCGATTTAAAAAAAAAACGCGGAGCAGTGAAAAAGACAACTCGCATATTGATCGGAAAAGGGGAGTTTATTAAGGGAAGCAGCAGAGGACGTAGTTTTAAGGAAATGGCAGCACATTTTATTCATTGTTGGATCAATTTGATATCTTTCTTGCTTAAATGGTCATCAGAAGTCGGTTTAAATGAGGATGCGATATTTACCCCTACAAATATTCGAAAGCTGCAACCACGCACGATATGTTTTGATGTTTGTTGCATACACGTGAAAATAGTCAGGGGTAAAAAGAAGATCGTCCAAATTTTCGATGCATTTTTCTTGGAGGTTTGAGATTTAAATTCAGACGCTTTTACTAGTGTCTACTTAGAGCTATTTTTCTCAATGAGGTTTAGGGTTAGTTATTAGATTTTTATCAGAGCTGCTTCTCCGTGTTCTCTCTTTTATATTAGAAGTCATGATTTGTTTTTCTCCGTAGGATCATCGCCAATCGAGACGCAGGGAAGCATAGGGAGCGATCAGGGATCAACCTCTTACAACGCAACATAATTTGTAAGGTGAGTTACTAATCGGCTATTGGTATTCCCCATTGCAACTCACCATACATTGTATTTTTTTTTACTTACAAAATCCATCCATGACGAATCATTTAACATCTTCACATTTGCGTGTTTGATCACACCATTTTCTTTTTCTTGTATTTTGTGGGGACCTCCAACAGATTCCTTATTGAGGACTGTGGGATCCTGCGAAATACAAGAATAGGTACCCGGGAAAGCTTATTCGAACTCTGAATTGTTGTCGGAATCCAGAAGAGACTGATAAAGCTGAACTGTGTGGGGAAGGTGAGGCAGACAGAGCATGGACTGGCTGTCATTGCAATTCAGTTTGCTCTTCTCTCAGTCTGCAGCGTGAAATGGAGCCAGCCAGCCCACCAAACAGTCACATCCTGGTGTGACACCGGAGCATGTCTTTAGCAAGTGTGTAAGTGCGCACGATTGGTACCATGATCACCTCGCTTTTGATGCTGGCTCATTGAGACCAAGTTTCTCTTGCTAAAAGTTGTTGTTAAATTTTGAACGAGAAATTAATTCATTATTGCATTGCAATTTTCAACTTTGCACTTTTTCCTTTATCTAATGAACAGGCGCATTTCGATAAGATATGGGAGTTCATAACTATGCAGATGCTGATGTTCAACCCTTTACAATAAATGGAGATGCGTTACCCTGTTTATGGAGATATCATGGTTGCAACCAAAGAATACATTATTCATCACTCTCCAGACATGTCTTCACACATTGTCCTTATATTTCTGTGTCTTGCAGTGTTTGGAACTGTGGATGGTCTGATCATCACGTTAACATCTACGAGAGATGTTTAAATAATTCTCTTCTCCGTACCCTCCTTTGTCAAAATCTTCTCATCAACTGCACCTTCATTGCCTGCACTTGGTGTGGCACCAGAAGCCAACTGTCAGCACACTTAGACTCTACACATGCAACACAGCTATAATATGTTGAACAATGGATCAGATCATTGAAACCTTTGAATCAGTTGTAATACTATGTTCTTTACCTCCAGAATTCGCAATTGGGCTTATCTGACTTTTGTGAGACCTATTTTTGATTATGTATCCATGGCTTGGGACTCATACTTATCAAATCATTTATCGCTCAGGAGCGTTTTAAACAGCATGCTGCTCATTTTGTTTTCATGGAATATATTGGGATATTGAGGTGCAGTGTTCTGTTGCGCCTTTCTTGCAAACGAGGGAGACCCCAAAACAATTTGAAATACGGCATAAAATGTCTGACAACCGAAGGGCCCAAAAGCCCTTTTCAAATTTCTCTTGCCCTTTTTTTAATGTTTGGTTCCGGTCGTGTTTATGTTTCAATCTATTCTTTGTTGTCCCTCATCTCTGACATTACGTCTTCTGTTTCTTGGGATGGTGTCAAAAATTGTTCAAATTCCGCTCAAAATGAATGTGATCTTTAAAATTAATTCAAATTATCCTTGCTGCACTTTTTAATTTTTTTTTTAATATTCGATAACGATGGTGGGTTGCTCTTTTCGGAGCTATTTGTGGGATTGTTCTTTTCTGTGCTCTTTGTTGGAATGCTCCTGCCAATTTTCAAAGGCTGCAACCACGCACGATATGTTTTGATGTGTGTTGCGTGCACGTAAAAATAGTCAGGGGTAAAAAGAAGATCGCCCAAAATTTCGATGCATTTTGCTTGGAGGTTTGAGATTTAAATTGTGCTTTGAACCTTTTCTAATAGATTTGATTTCACGAGATCCGAGCAGCTCTGCTTTGAACCTTTTCCAACAGATTTGTTTTCACGAGATTCTAGCAGCTCTGCTTTTAACCTTTTCCAACAGATTTTTTTCACGAGATCCAAGCAGCCAAGCGGATGGTGCATACTCCAAATTGTGGAGCCTTTTTCTTCTTGAGAACTCCCCTGATTACCTTTCGCCGGTGGTTTCTTTAAGATTGACAAAGGATTTCCAGCCAACCACAAAATAAAATTTATTTATTTATTTTCATGATTCTAGCTTCAAATCAAATTTTATCCTCGCACTTCCTCACAGGTTTGTCTTAAGGGTAGTTTAGAACTATAAATCAACCATACGACTCAGTCATGCTCTTATACTTTTACTTTCTGTGTGCCTCAATCTGCGCTCTCAGCTGCGCTGATCTATAGCCGAAAATTGAAATTTTCATATCTGTCCATTTTTGATCTCTGCTTTAATTTCTGCATCGAATTTTGTTTTTTGAGTTGCTCCTACTCCTGTCAACTCCAATCATGAGTTGATCTCTCATCGGGTTTCGCTCTGAGGTGTTTGATCTATCACGGAGTTGAACTTCTCCCGGGTATATTTTTCAATGTTTTTATCTTTTAGTTCTTCCCTCTTCCTTTTTTTCTCTGTTCAAATCACACAGGCCACATTCATGTCACCACACATTCTCGTTTTGTCTTGTCAGTTCCGGCAGCTCATTTTGAATTAATTTTTTCTGCTGCGTTTTCTTGTAAATTGTCTTCAAATAATCTCAATTGTCTTTTAAACTATTTCGCAACCCATGATGATGTATAACGTAATACCCGTTTCACTGTTTTTTTAATTGATCAAAAAAGTTATGACATTAATTTCGCAGGTGTAAACGCTTTTTTCGAGTTTTTTCGTTTAATGACGTTCAACATAATTTTTTTTCAGTTTTTGTATTAATTTTTTGGTGTGAACGCCCAAAATGGAACGTCATCGGAAGATTTTATTTTAATTATGTTCCGAACTAATTTATTTTAAGACGTTCAAGTTCCCGTGGTTTTGCGGTCGCTTGAGCACTGGAGTCAAATTCGACAAACATCCTTGTGAAATGTTGCTGGGCGATCAGGACCCATTTCCAAAAAAAAACGGAAATATTCGAATCCCACCAAAAACGAAATACTTTTTCTTATTTGGATTCTGAAAATTTTTGGAACGGCGGGTATCGAACCCGGGTCCCTGGTTCGAGTCGAACGCTTCCACTGACTAATACCCCACTTGAAGTTGTGTTCTAAAAGAATTCATATTTCCTGCTGCTGTTTCCGGAATTGAAATTTTCAAAGGGGGAACCAATCCGACTTTTTTAATGATGTTTGGCAAATGCAAATGCGGTCCAAAATAAATGATCTTAATCGCCGTTTCGATTAATGAGCTTCATTTTAATGATCATTAAAAATTCAGATGTAAACACGGTATAACACATGTTTCAACTGTGGAAGTGGCGCAATCTTGGCCCTGTCAATTGTTTCTGACAAGCGACAATTTTCGCCACTCAGAGGCAATTGCCGGGGGCAAGGGCCCATTGGGAGGACAAGGTCGCAGAGGCAAGCGACGACACAGTGACGGCCATTTTTCAATATTTTAAACTTGTTTAGCCCTTTCATATTCGTATTTCCTTTGCTGATCCAGTAATTTTTTTTTTTGGTTACGTGACAAACACCCGACAAAGAAGTTGCGAGATTTTGTCGGGCGTTTGTCACCTGAAAATTGCACCGAGAACTTTTTTTTTCGAACGCCAGAGTCAGTCGCCCGACAGCCCTCGAAGTCACCAGGTAGTGTAGAAGAGTGAACAGTCATATCCCACGTCGACAAAGGAACGATTCACATTTGTGAGTGAATCGTATCGTGTGGGTGATCGGATTTGGGCAATAGGCGACAAACTTTGGATATCATATTCCGTGTATTTTCTCGTGATCTACCAATGTTGTCATTTTGACGTTATTTTTAGTTGGTGTCATTAAATTGCCGGGATTATAATTTAAAGCAATAACTTTTCAATTTGGAGATCGCAAGAGTCCAGTGAACAAAGATCGCTGGAGGTTCCCAAGTTCAGAGTCAGAGTGCTTCCCTAAATTTTAAAGGACCAAACCCCACCGTAAAAACATTCCCGTGATAGATCCTAAGATTATTTTTTTTCCTCGACTTACTGTCCTAAGAGGTAGTGCTGAACTTGTGTTTTAAGATGTGGTTGGTTTGTCCATGCTCTAAAAACTTTAATTTTCTGTATGCTCTTCAAGCGCTCTCACCTGCGCAATGCCAGTTCCTAAAATCGAAATTTCCACATCTGCTCATTTCTTGCTTGATTACTCAAATTTATGCACCGATTTTTCTTTGGGTTGCTCCAGCTTTTGTTTTAAGACAAGTGCTGTTGATCTCTCAAAACGATTGTCTACGGAAGGTTTGTTCTTATGAGTTTTCCATCCTCGATTTACTGTCCAAGGGCTCGATTTTTTGGCCTGGTTGCGGTTCCGAACCAACCTTTTGCGTTTGAAGATTTGTTTGCGCGTTCGAAGAGGTAGTGCTGAACTTGATTTTCGGTTGCCCATGATCTGAGATTTTTACTTTCTGTGTACTTTGGGCTCTTCAAGCGCTCCCAGCTTACTTCTCTGAGGGGTTGCGCTCGCACTTCTCGCTCGGCGTGAGAATCTATAGCAGCTCTGCTTTATACCTTTTCAAACAGATTTGTTTGTTTTCGGGAGATCCAAGCAGCTCTGCTTTGAACCTTTTCTAACAGGTTTGATTTTGCGGGTTTCAATGGTGTTTTGCTGCTAGATACCTCACACAACCCTTTTCTCAGCTTGAAATTTCCTTTTTCACACGTCTCCGTCGCGGAGCGAAAATTGAAATTTTCACATCTGCTCATTTCTTGTCTGCGTCGATTTTTCTTTGGGGATTGCTCTTGCTGCTCTTGTTTTGGGGCAAGAGATTGATCTCTCATTGGGTTTCGAACTATCGAACTTTTGGTTGGTTGGTATTCTTTCGATGATAAAATGCGATCCTAAGATATGGCAAATCCAATTTTATGAATCACACGGCAAAAAAAAAGGTTTTTTATGTGCTTCACCAACTGCACAAAGCTGCTATGTTTCGCGTCTGTTCTGTAAAAACATAAAAAAAATGAATGAATAGGAAATGAACTATACAATTGCACTTTGGACAATGTCCGCACGGTAGTTCCGTACAGTGGGTCCAACCAAGGTTCAACGATTAGTTTCAAATTGAGCCTTTTTTTTCTTTCTCTTTTGTTTCATGGAATCAAGATTCGTTTCAGTGAGATTCTTTTTGAGTTGCTCTTTGGGCTCCTCTTTGATCTGCTCTGAAGCAGGAGCTATCAATCTAGAAATTGGACAGTTTCGTACTGCGGTTAGTGAGCATTGGAAAGGACACATTCGCAAAAACAGTGCAACGTTTCAGAAGAGTCGGAAAAGCCAGAGAACTTGAAGAGCGTATTTCGGAAAATTGCGCCTGCAATTTAAAAGAGGTATGCAATCCTCATAGACGCGAGTGATTTGTGTAGCGTGATTTGGAAAAGGGAAACGACACAAACTAAACCATTGTAAACTGATTGTCGTTTGACTTCGTTATTGCGTTGATGGATGACTTGAAGCAGAATGGATGAACAGTTAGATCAAGGATCACTTCGTTGCAGTATAGATTCGGAGGATGCGACCTATCGTCGGTGGAAGCGTTTGGACACTTATACGTCGAGGAGGCGTCGAAATTCGCGGCCAGTTGAATTCAGGGATGACGAGTCGATTTGAGTTGGATCATATTTCTTATTATTTTTTAGTTAAGGCCACCCCCCATAATTTGTTTTTTTTTCTTCTTTTCTTCCCCCACCCCTTCCCAGTTTCAATGCACATGGTAGGGATTGATCTCTCAATTGGGTTTCGAACTCTCGAACTTTCGGTGTGTCGGCATTCGTCGATGAGGTACGATCCTAAGATGCCCATGCTCTTATACTTTGAATTTCTGTGTGTCTGTGCTTCAAGCGCTCTCACCTGCTCAGTGCCAGAACCACCAAAACTTTTTCTGTGTGTCTGTGCTTCAAGCGCTCTCAACTGCGCAGTGCCAGAACCAAAACTTTTTCTTTGTGTCTGTGCTTCATGCGCTCTCAACTGCGCAGTGCCAGAACCACCAAAAATTTTTCTTTGTGTCTGTTCTTCAAGAGCTCTCAACTGCGCAGTCCGATGTTGTCAAAGTGGTCAAATTTGGGACTCTCAAATTTGAAACTCAAGTGGTCAAAGTTGAGAACTACATGTCTCCACCTCTAACTATTGCATCTGCGGAGTCAGACCCCCAAGGCTGCATTTTGAGTCCATTGCTGTTTGCAACCTTATAGGTACCTCTTATTTTGTTTTGTTTTTTTTTTCACGAATCATCAGCCCATCAGCCCATCTCCGAACCTTTTCTAAAATTGGATTATAGGAATTTGACAATTAAAAGTTTCTTCTTTCACTTAGTTCATGGAGTTGTTTTCTTTTTGCACTTAGTTCATGGGGTGCATCTTTTCTCTCAGACAAAGGGCACGATTACACACTAGTATCATTTCAGATAGGCTGCCTGCCCCAATATCTATATTCTTCCACAACAAAATGTGCAGCAGGACGCCGAATGCTTCGAAGTATTTTAATTTGTTGTGAGTAAAGATTCATTCCAAGCGGATGGTTCATACTCCAAATTGTGGAGTCTTTTTCTTCTTGAGAACTCCCCTGATTACCTTTCGCCGGTGGTTTCTTTAAGATTGTCAAAGGATTTCCAGCCAACCAAAAAATAAAATTTATTTATTTATTTTCATGATTCTAGCTTCAAAACAAATTTTATCCTAGCACTTCCTCACAGGTCTGTCTCAAGGGTAGTTTACAACTTGGAATCAACCATACGACTCAACCATGCTCTTGGACCTTTACTTTCTGTGTGCCTCAATCTGCGCTCACAGCTGCGCTGATCCAGAGCCGAAAATATAAATTTTCATATCTGCCCATTTTTGACCGCTGCTCTAATTTCTGCATCGAGTTTTTATTTTTTTTTCTCCGACTCCTGTTTTGAATCATGGAGTTGATCTCTCATCGGGTTTCGCTCTGAGGTATTTGATCCTAAGAATATTTATTTTCCTCGACTGACTGTCCTAAGGCTAGCGCGTTCGAAGAGGTAGTGCTGAACTTGTGTTTTAAGATGTGGTTGGTTTGTCCATGCTCTCAAAACTTTAACTTTCTGATTGCTCTTCAAGCGCTCTCAACTGCGCTATGCCAGTGCCGAAAATCGAAATTTTCACATCTGCCCATTTTTAGCTGCTGCTCAAATTTATGCACCGATTTTTCTTTGGGTTGCTCCTGCTTTTGTTTTAGCACAAGTGCTGTTGATCTCTCAAAACGATTTTCTACGGAAGGTTTATTCTTATGAGTTTTCCATCCTCGATTTACTGTCCAAGGGCTCGATTTTTTGGCCTGGTTGCGGTTCCGAACCAACCTTTTGCGCTTGAAGATTTGTTTTGGTTTGCCGCCCATGATCTGAGACTATTTGACTTTCTGAGTGCTTCAGGCGGTACTCTCAACTGCTCTGTGCTTACTTCTCTGAGGGGTTGCGCTCGAACTTCTCGCTCTGCGTGCGGGTCCGGTCCTGCACGTTAATCTTTTGTCGCTCTCGCACTTCTCGCTCTGCGTGCGGGCCCGGTCCTGCACGTTAATCTTTTGTCGCTCTCGCACTTCTCGCTCTGCGTGCGGGTCCGGTCCTGCACGTTAATCTTTTGTCGCTCTCGCACTTCTCGCTCTGCGTGCGGGTCCAGTCCTGCACGTTGGCGTCTGCACGCTAAATTGCGCGTCTCCATCTGGGAACCTTTTTTCTACCCTCATCGACGACGATGAGCTTTTGCTCCAGGGATTAGAGAATTGCTTTAAAGAATTCTTCCCTATCCCATGCCTCTGTCAGTCAGCCCTACTGGCTGGGAGGACGGGCCCTGGATCTTCACTCCGAATGACCACAATACAAGAGCCAGCAATGACAATTTCCTTTCTGCCAAATTCACTCTTCAAAATGCAGAGAGGTATTCCTTTTTTCATCGCAACCTTTTTCTGTGGAACAGACTTGCTTTTCCAGCTGAAATCTTGCAGTCACCTGAAAACCAATTCAGTCATGTTTCACTCATTTCTTCAAAACTGGATGTTTGGATATTTTGTCTTCACGGCAAAATTACTGATTTCAGCCCCCCATTTATTTTTTTCCTTTTTGGCACTAATTTCTGCATAGGGAACCTACTTACTGAACTGCAGAGCCATATAACTTCTCGAATGAAAGAAAACTAAACTGGCCAACCTTTCATCTTCAACCATAACCAGCATCAATTTGAACTGCTCACCTCTTCCACTCTGGACTCTGGATGACATCTGACCAATCAATCATGCAAGGTGTATGACCTGTGCTTTGGACTTTTATTTTCTTTTTAAAACTGGATGAAAAATAAACATTATTGCACCAATCAAATTAATTGCCTGTTGGCATTCTGTCTGCATCGACAGACTTTGTTCCTCCACCATATTTGGAAACCGACGAACTGTCCTTTTGAGCAATGTCCATTTAATCAGTCTTGACGTGGTGCCTGGTCACTGATCTGTTGCTTATTATTTGCGTCGGTCCAGCATTGGCGTTGGATTTTGCTTTGACTCCGGACTCTTTGTCCATTGAAATCATCGGCGGGGGGACTCCGTCGACCCCCATTTTAAAAAACTTAGGGCCGCGTGCACTGTCGTGGGCAGGCGGATCGAACAGTGCATTTGCTAAACAGTATTCAAATTGATTAGCATAATCGGCCCAATTTCTCACCCGGGCAATTATTCAATCCAGCTCGTTTCCTATTTTTTATCGTTGATTAAAAATACAGTTTATTTCCCCCAAATATGTTATCTTTCTGCCAAAAGAGCAGCATTAGCAAATGCCGGCAACCGACCCTTTCTGGATGACACTTAACCTCATGAAATTGTGCAAAAAGTTTAGCCATTGGATGGCAAGGGTCTCTTACACAAACTCAGTGGCAGGAGCATGTAGTAAATAAATTTCTCTTGGTTGTATCTCTGGTACAGTAACTAAAATGTAAGCATTGCTAAATTATAACTTACTGGCTATTATTTCCCCAAAAAAATCAGCCCAAATTTCTCTGGGTTTGGCTTCTTTAATAAATGACAAATTGGATGATCTGTAATTTTTTTTAGCTGAGCCACCTCACCTTTGGATGGCGAGCAGAATGAAATTGCCAGCTTTCTGGTCTGGTGGGTCACGGGACGGTTGGAAAATAATTTATCCACCAATTTACGTTTAGCAAGCATTAGCGTTCTCGCCTCGAAATTTTCTACCGATTCAGTGGTCTGCTTGCTACCTCGGATGATTCACCCGCGATTGATTCGAAAAAGTGTCGTTGAATGTCATGAAATCGCGCTAGAAACAGGAATCGCCCATTTATTTTGATGAAAATCAATATTTTCCAAAAATCCTCGATTGAATTTTCATTTTAGAAAAAGCTCTCCACTGGTAAAAATCAAGTGCCAATGCCGGAATCCGGCATCAAAAATTGGCATTACCCTGGGGTTTTATTCGACGTGCCTACCGAATATGCTCGGATAGAACATTTTAGAAAAAACAAATTAGAAAAAACATTTTGTCTCAAATGAAGTGAAGAGTTATTATCTTTTGTATGGGATATTCGATGGCTGGAGCCCTTCTGAATTTTCTTGCATGTCTTCTGAGATTTGGCTGTTCTGATGAAATTTGACAATTATGATGGTCGGATCGATGTCTTCTGTAATTTGAGGGCTTACAGCACGAATGGTTAAACTGAAGGTCCAAACTCACATTCTTTCTGGGTCGAGGTGTCGACCTTATTTTCCAGATTGACTGAACTTGCAAAAACGCAATTATTGGATTCAGCGGAATTTGGGTGTAATCTTTTATACACCTGATTCCTATAGCTGTCGTGTTTGGGTCGAATAAAACCGGGCCTTCAAAAACTGGACCTCTTCGTCATTCGATAACTTCGAATAGAATGGGAAAGTTATAGCCTCCTATTTCAGTCTTTGAACCAACTTCAATGAACTTCTAAACGTAAGGGCGGTTGATTTATTTTTGATCTGAGTTCTGATTTTGGTGAACGTTCTCCCCATGTTCACTGAAGAGAAATCGTTCATTGACAAAATGCGCTTCCACCCCCCATTTTGGGGATATGACCATCCAAAAATCTAAGGGAAGCGTCTTTTGCGTATCTCTTTTGGGTGGTTCATTTATGTGTCTCACAGTGTTGATGTTTGGAGAACATGTTTCCCAAGATAAAGTGAAGAGAAAACATTGAATGATTAATTTCTTTCAGAAGCCCCGTTTTCGATATATGGCTCTCCAAAATTCCCCAAATTAGCTGAAAAAATGACTACATTTGGGAACTTTGGGTGGTCTTCGAGACTGGGGATCGCAGTGGAATTTTTCACGAAATCTTTCTCTTTAGTTTGCCTTGGATGGTATGTTTCCAAAGATAAGAACTGACCGGCACATTATTCAACCCCAAAAACAGACACCAAAAACAGGCTCCCCTTGGCATTTTTGGATGCTCATATCTCCAAAATGGGGAGTGCG
>JASGXE010005411.1:0-24098 GCA_030068105.1 Sinentomon sp. SZTP_YWyxl
GCTTTTTGCATGCATGTGAAGTTGACCCCGGGTTACCGCCCACGACACCGATGGGCGGTAACCCGTAGGAAATACATTCACACGCCTATAGGTGCAATCGTTATTGCCGGGTTATTGCTTTTGGGACTTTTGGTGCACCTTGTTAAAGTCTGTAGCCGTGGCTCTCAAATCACATGTTAAACGAGAAGTGTCTGAAGAGTTGCGAGTTTTGTTCATCTGAATAGTTGAGAAATGGGAAGAAAGTTCATCTGTCATTTGGAAAAATTTGGCTCCCAGATATCATGCCGAGCGCTTTAGGTACTGGTGCAGTCAGCTTATCTTGCAACTTCCAATTCCAATATCAGCAGTATGACTTTGGCATTGTTTTTGAAACAGATCAGTGCAATGGCGATACACGGCTGTCCCATTCGCAGTTTGTATTTATTTTTACTTTAAAAAAATTGCTGTATTCTCATCTCACGAGAATGAGAAATGTCGCAACAGAAGTCAAAGTTCAGTTTGCCGCAAGCCAAAGACAAAACATCACAGACATTAAAAAAATACAATAAATTCGCATAAATGCAAACTAACTGCAAATAACGCATTTCATTTGATCAAATAAATTCAAAATAATTACCACCAAAAATATACATTGAATGTGCCAACAATGGAAATTTTGCAGCATTTGTATTTTAGTGGAGGTTAGGGGTGCCCTGTACCGGCCTAAACCTCCACTAAACTTTTGCATTGGCATAGATGGCTGATCTGTCAAACTGAACTTAACGCTTCAGTGAAGGTTCAGTGCACTGGAAAGTTAAGTGCGGCAATTTGATAGCAGCCAGTGAACTTAACCTCCACTAAGTTGGGTTTTAGTTCACGGCGATCACTAAGTGAGCCAATTTAATAAGGTCCCAGGTCATTAGAATCCAGGCTGCAAGAGAACAGGTTGAGCGTTCCTCTCTGTTTGCGAGAAAAAATCAGCGAGAGACCGAGAGAGACACCGAAGAAAGCCATGGATGCATGGGACTGCCAGAAGAGAAACGCGAACAGTTGAAGAACGTGTTGTTCGCCGGTCACAAAAAATGCAATGGTTTCAAAAGTTTTTAACGGATTTGTAAAATATTGATATGCGCTGAAAGCTGAGAAAATGCACTTTCACTCAGGCTGACAAAAATCCCGAACTTCGCTGCTAAAATTCTGAAAAAATTCAAGGTACAAAAGTGTCCAAGTTAAGATGTGATAAAATTCCGGGTTCCTGCCCCACATTTTCAAAGATTGCGCGATTTTTTCAG
Source organism: Sinentomon sp. SZTP_YWyxl (assembly GCA_030068105.1). Taxonomy (NCBI): domain Eukaryota; kingdom Metazoa; phylum Arthropoda; class Protura; order Sinentomata; family Sinentomidae; genus Sinentomon; species Sinentomon sp. SZTP_YWyxl. The sequence continues at coordinate 1,272 of JASGXE010005411.1, forward strand.
TTGTGACATGGTTTCAAGCTGCGGAAGAGTTGTAGAGGAAGCTTTCAGCTTTCCAAAAATACCAAAATCGTTGAATTTGGACACCATTTGACTATTTTATCAAGAGAGAACGCAACATGGAAGCATAGTTTTGTTTTTGAACGGAGAAGAGGCCGCGACTCCCGCGGATTTCTTGGGAGGCATGGCCACTTCATGGCCTTTTCCCCGCTCAAGAACAAAACAATGCTGCAATGTCACACTTCAACTGGTCATAAAATGGTGAAATGATGTTCAAATTCAATGATTTTGTATTTTTCATTCAATGATTTCATGCTATTTCTATGGACTTGATGCCATTTCGAGGCCACAAAACGAGAATGAAGGCAAAGAATTTCCGTATTTGAAACTTCAGAATAGAAAGCAAGGAACACTTGAAAATGAGAAACTCAATGCACAAGGCAAGGCAACCAAAACCGCACATTTGTGTGATTTGTTACCAACCCTCAAAAGATTTGGAACATCAAATGGTTCAGAAAATTAGACTTGAAACTTGAAAATTTGAAACCAAAATTGGCCACACGGAAACATGTTATCAGACGCGGACGGCCTCAATTCACCCTTTTAAGTCAGAATTGGCAGTGAGGACACCCACTTTCAGACGCGGACACCTATTTTTCGGCCCTTGAAGCCAAAATTGGCCACACTGCACTTTTCGCAGGCGTACTTTCAAATTGCGATTTCTGGCAGAAAAGGAAAGCACTTTGCCCTCCAAATGGAGTATTCCATTTCTCAGAGTACTTATGACAGCCTGATATTCTCCGACCACGACCTCGCAGCTGGCCAAAGTCTCAAGATTTTCAAAATTGGCTCTCTGTTCCGGTGATGCTGATGCCAAACTGGATGTGGGCTGGGCAAAATCTGCACAATTTTCAGAAGCAATGACACTGTTTGTGGATGAGATAGATCTTTTTCCAGCACGCTTGGCTCTACTGGTTTCAGCAACGGATGGCTGAGACAAGTTGGGAATGTCCCTGCTTGGAACAGCTGCTTCAAGGATTTTCTGGGCTTTCCTATGAGCTCGCTAATGGGATCTTCTTTGAAGCCCGACTCTAAAAAAATGTTCCGAACAAACTGTTGCGGTCCTGAAGTTGACCTTGTCAGCACGGCGACAGCGAACCTGCAAATTTGATGGAAAGCGAACGAAAGTACAGAATATTTCCCCCTTTCGTTTTTCGATAACATTATTACACTTTGCAACGGCGCAATTGACCATGCTGAAATCACAACACATAACAACTAAAAATGTCCAAGTCTTTGGAAAGACCATTCCAGTTCGAATAGTCACAAAAACTGACATCACAAACTTCAGAGCAACAGACAACGACACACCTGCTCCGCGCTCTTCTCCTGTTCATGCAGGCAGCTTGTCTCTCGCGAGTCGCGATGCATCACAGACTCTCTCACCGAACGTCTCGTCTCTCTTGGTGTTCAATCCTGCTGCTCCGCAGCTCAACAATGGATGAGCGCACAACCATCTCTCGTAAAGCCAGGATTAGAATATGCCACCAGTTGGAACTTTTATTGAACTAGGCATTTTCCATTTCTATATTGAGGAAGGCATGCGAAATTGTTCGTTTGGGCTCGAACCCTTGCCCACAAATCCGCCCCCCAAGATTGGGGGGATGGGGGGAAAATATGCTGGCCTCCCAAATGAACGAGCTTGGTCATTCAAGTAGGTATGCCTAGGAACTTTTGTTTGTCTAATTGGGTTTCGTATTGGACCGTCTGGCTTTGACTCCTGACCCCCCCAAATCGCTCTCAAGCTTGGGGACCAACTTCAAGCCAGCTGCCCAAAAACCATGGACTCAGTCAAGCAAATACCGTCATCCGAGAGAACTTTGATTGGTCTGGCTGGGCATTTGTTTCGTTTGGGTTCGATATTTACTCCTCAAACTGATATTTACCCCTCAAACTGTCCCCATGTTTGGGGGCCCAAAATCACGCTAGCCTGTTCATTCAAGTATACCATGAATAGAATACCATGAAACACATAAATGTATTCATAAGCCATTCAAGTATAGTATACCACTCGCTACCTAAAACTTTGATTGGGCTGATTTAGGCAGGCATTTTTTCCGTTTTGGGCTCGATCCTCGATCCCTGAAACTGCCCCCAAGTATAGGGGTTGCCCCAGCCACCAATGAATGGAGCCAGGTCATTTAAGAACACCATCCGTGACCTGAATGCTGCATGGCAACAGCCATTGTTATTTTTGCTTGCACTTGAAGAAGAAAACCCGTCCTTGGAAAGTTCCCCAGGATGATTCGATTTGGAGTTGGCATCGAAGGTTTTTTCTTTCGCCTTAACTATTTCAGTACAATTTTGAATGGGAAGTGAACGATGCAGAAACAAAGAACTTCTTCGGTCAAAAGGAAGTATCAAATGACCAAGGACGGGTCGAAGGGAGCTACCACGTTCTGCTGGCAGACGGACGACTCATGACAGTCACTTACTACGTTGATGGAGACAGCGGCTTTGTGCAGCAGACGTCATTCGAAGAAAATGCCAACCCCTTTGGAAAATAAGGGCAATGTGGGTGATATACTATTGCCGCATGAGTGCCCCATAACAGAAATGGCAATAATAAAACAGCATGTTGGGTTGGACAGCTGCCAATTTGTACTTTGTATAACTTGAGATTAAATGAAGTGTCCTGCCGCAAAAGTACCTACATTACTCGTATGTGGCTCCAAAAGCGAACTGGAAGCCAGTACAATCTTCTTCAAAGGACAATCTGAGCTAAGGATGTCACTGTTCTGCCGCAAATCCAGCAACATGGGAGTGCATTGCCTCGGAATTATCATGAAGCAGGCAATGCTAACTTGGTGAAAAGGTTGCACTTCGAAAGCACTCACTGCCACCGCATCTGGGGAAGCAAAAATCAGGGATGTCCGAATTACATGCTTTTTTCATTCCTTTTATCTTTTTGGGAGATTAACCATTCGGCGGACAGTATTTTTTGTTCTCTTCAGGTCAAATAAAAAAAAAATTAGTTAAACTGGAAGAAGTTCAAGTTTTATGATGGGGACACTATTTGAAAATCCCTAAAAAAATTTTGATGTGTCACCAAAGAAACAAATCCAACCTAAGGAAGATACCAAAATATACCGAACAGGGATTTGCACACATATTGATTGTGTAACATTTCCCTGTGGTTAGATTAGTTGGGTTATCTCAGGACTGGTTATCCCAAGGTAATCTTCCATTGGATTAACCTGACCTTACTCAACCAAACCTAACCCGACCTGACCCTACCTCTACTGAAGTTTGCCCAAATGATATTTGTTGAACACCCTGTGCGGTTGTATATTTCAGCAAATTCCTTAGGTTGGTGAATTTCTTTGGTGTTTCGGATACATTTCTTTGGTTGCGTGTCCCCACCATAAAAATAAAACTGCTTCGATTTTAACCGAATGGATAAACTTTACCAAAAAAGATAAACGAAAAGAAATGAAAGGGACAGATAATTTGGATGTCCTTAATTCTTGCTTCCCTGGATGCGGTGTATCGATGCAGTGTTATAAGTGCTTTCGCACTGAACCGGTGAAAATACTATCAAAAGAAAGTGCCCAACCAGATTGCAACGCATTTGGGTCATGTCGTGATTCGGGGGGACACAATTGTACTATCGCATGGAAACATTTTCAGAAATAAGCAACACTTTGAGCCATGCAATTGTGTCCCTTTTAGCGCCAGCAGTGGCACAGGGTGTTCCTTTTTTCTATGTCGTACAATTGAGTACCACTCTCCATCGGCAAATGGCTTTTTTCTAGCATTTTCTTTGTTTCATTCAGTTCCTGCTTTATTTTCTTCTGATTTTATAAAAAAGCGAGCTGTGTAAAAACATGGGGTTGAGTCGTCAGTGGTTTTTTAAGTTGTTTTTATCGTCGTTTAGGTAAGGTCAGGTCAGGTTAGATTGTGTCAGGTTGGTCAGGGTTCTCTGTGTCGAACAACAGAAAAATCTCGCAGTTTAACCTGACCCAATGTAGCTCAATCTTACCTGACCTAACTGACGATAATAACCCCATATTTGTGCCGGGCACGAAATCAAAATAACAAGAAAAATGAGAAAAATTAAAGCAGGATCCAAAACAAAGAAAACTGTTTGCCGATGCAGAGCGAGACCCAATTTCACAATATGCAGAAAAGACACACCCTGTGCCGCACGCTGGTGCGGCACACGCTGGTGACATGGGGACACAATTGCATGGCTCAAATTGTTGTTATTTTTTGAAAATATTTCCATGCGATCGTGAAATTGTGTCCCCCCTATAAAGGACTTAACCCACAGATTTTGCTTCCCGGGATACGTTCCCAATGAAAGACCATTGAATAGCATCAGAAAAGGATAGCAAGCAAATGCCCGCCAAAAACCAAAAACTGGACCGTCAGTGATGACAATCAAACACTCTTCTGGTTTCAGAATAAATTTTCCTCCTGGCGTTTGTGCAGAGTGTTGGATGAAGCTGAAGATCCAAACTGAGCCTGGATCTTCAGTTCAAATGCCATTATTCGTAGAATCGCTCGAACAGCAGCAACTAAGCAATGTGATGGTGTGGATACTGGATACCCTTTCACTTGTGTTTTTTTCCGATGATCTCTGGTTGCGTTGAATGTGTGGATGCGCAATGCAAAGTTGAATCACAGCAGGAAAACGGACATTCTCAACACAATGAGCAGTGTAAGCATTATTTGTAAACTTTAGAGTTGGCCTGGAAGAAAACCCTTAGACCGATGATCGATGCAACGACAAATTCAATTTTGCATTTATTGTGATTTGCTTTTCCTGAAGGCTGAGTCTAGCACTGTAAAAGTGAGAGCAGATGAGGAAGAAGCGATTTGTAAGAATCCTTAGAAAGGGCACAAAGTGCTTTGATTTGTTGATTTTGTACGGCCGAGATGTGCCTGTTCCGTTCATGGAACACAAATCAGGCTAGAGCATCGAGGTAGAAGAAATAGAGTGATCGCCCCCGCTCTCTGTTGCAGCACAGAGTGAAGACCAAAGGAAAAGAGAACGCCTTGCTTGTGTGCGGCAAGAGGCAAGCGGATTCGAATGAAAAGACACGCACGGCATGCGCCTTGCGTGCTGTTCTCGTGTTTTCATCCAGTTCAGTGCCCATTTGGGTGGTTTTGAGGACGACTGCCCAGCAAACAAGGGGACCTGCTGGGGACAAAAATGACAGTTCCCGCGAGCCTATTTAAGAAATGCGTACCATTTTGGGCTCTTTCCCATCTAACCACGTGTAAAAGTTCTGACCCCCCAAAAACGGGAAAAAACGTTTGAAACAAGGAAAAAAGGTCAGGTTAGGTTCGGTTAGGCCAGGTTAGGGCAGGTTAGGTAGGCTAGATAGGTTAGGTTTGGTTAGATTAGCTTTATTTTTCACTTTTTCGCAACGCGCAAAATCGGGATATGCCCAAATCAGTAGGCAATTCTTAAATACGTTTCCCGGGACTGCTTTTTGCCAGCCCCGGGAACTGACTGGGGTGGCCCCTAAAAGGACCAAATTTCCGACCTGGGGGACCGTTTTTTGGAATGCCCAAAAGTCGTACCCTGGACGTCTTTCTGTGACGAAATTTGGTTTGATTGGACTGTCTGGATTTCATTGGACTGTCTTTCTGGATTGGACAGAAAAATGGGTATTGTCAATAATGATCCCCATGGAGTCGCCTTGGTTTTTCGTATTGTGGTGTTCTTTGTCCAGTCTCCATGTCTTGCTTGCTAGGGAAGCCATCTTCACCGTATAGATAAAAAAAAGCCGCAGCTCTTCTCCATGGGGGACCAGTTTTGATTCCCTGGTAAAGTGCGGGAGTTGTGCCTCGGAAAATATTTTCGGTAATGCAAATGTTTGCTCCTGTCCCAATGCAACCGAAAACAGTGGTGGAGGCTGCAAAATTTGCTTCTTTGAGAAATTTTTTCCGAAATTAGTCCAATGCTTGGAGTGATATATGGATGATGTGAACCCTGGTCAATGCTCAATTTTTCATTTGGCTGATGTGCTCGGTCTTCAACTTTGTTTTTACAACAAATTTGGTCACTTTCAGCTCTTCCGAGCCGTCCGACCCATGTTCTTTCTGACAAAGAATGCTCCGCCCATTACGCCGCTGGTCGAGTTGCATGTGGAGCCATCTGTTGGAGCAAAAATAAGTGCAAAAGGGGACCGAACGGCAACTGTTTGGGGACGCTCCCAGACAGTCCCCGGATGTGCCGAAAACACAATCAAGGAACGAGTCGGGGACCGATTGGGGACGACTTTTTGCAAACAAAAAAAAAACAATATTTTTTGGGTGTCCATCTGGGGACCACTTCAGGGGGACCACAATAAGTGCAAAAGGGGACCGAACGGCAACTGTTTGGGGACGCTCCCAGACAGTCCCCGGCCGGATATGCCGAAAACACAATCAAGGAACGAGTCGGGGACCGATTGGGGACGACTTTTTGCAAACACAAAAAAAAACAATATTTTTTGGGTGTCCATCTGGGGACCACTTCAGGGGGACCACAATAAGTGCAAAAGGGGACCGAACGGCAACTGTTTGGGGACGCCTCCAGACACTCCCCAGATGTGCCGAAAACACCATCAAGGGCCGAGTCGGGGACCGATCGGGGACGACTTTTTGCGAAAAAAAAAACATTTTTGGGTCTCCATCTTCGGGACCACTTGAGGGTGACCACAATAAGTGCAAAAGGGGACCGAACGGGGACTGATTGGGGACGCCTCCAGACAGTCCCCAGATGTGCCGAAAACACAATCAAGGCCGAGTCGGGGACCGATTGGGGACGACTTTTTGCGAAAACAAAAAAAAACATTTTTGGGTCTCCATCTTCGGGACCACTTGAGGGTGACCACAATAAGTGCAAAAGGGGACCGAACGGGGACTGATTGGGGACGCCTCCAGACAGTCCCCAGATGTGCCGAAAACACAATCAAGGGCCGAGTCGGGGACCGATCGGTGACAACTTTTTGCGAAAAAAAAATTTTTGGGTCTCCATCTTCGGAACCACTTGAGGCTGACCACAACAAGTGCAAAAGGGGACCGAACGGGGACCATTTAGGGACGCCTCCAGACAGTCACCGGATGTGCCGAAAACACAATCAAGGCCGAGTCGGGGACCGATTGGGGACGACTTTTTGCGAAAACAAAAAAAAAAACATTTTTGGGTCTCCATCTTCGGGACCACTTGAGGGTGACCACAATAAGTGCAAAAGGGGACCGAACGGGGACTGTTTGGGGACGCCTCCAGACAGTCCCCAGCAGATGTGCCGAAAACATAATCAAGGGCCGAGTCGGGGACGACTTTTTGCGAAAAAAAAACATTTTTTGGGTCTCCATCTTCGGGACCACTTGAGGGTGACCACAATTAGTGCAAAAGGGGACCGAACGGGGAGTGTTTGGGACGCCCCCAGAAAGTCCCCGGATGTGCCGAAAACACAATCAAGGACCGAGTCGGGACTCGGGGACCGATTGGGGGAAGACTTTTTGCAAACAAAAGAACAATATTTTTGGTGTCCATCTGGGACCGCACTTATCGGCTGGGACCTTCAGAAACCGTTTTTGCAAGGAAACGGGGACTTCCCGGCGGCCGCGTGGGGACGTCTGCTCTGGTCTTGAAATTTGGGGGACTGCGGGGACGCATTTTCGGCCGAAAATGGGCAAAACGGGGACGAAAATCGTTTGCTGGGATCCGGACACAAGAAATGTTCAAGGAGAAAAGCGCCGAAATTGTTGGAGTTTTGTTCTTGGATCACGTTTTTGCTTTTTCCCACAGTGATTGGATAAGCCTGTTATGAGATTGGATACTGAATGGCCTGTTCTTAAATGAAAGGCTTCTTTCCATTGCGAGAAAGTCCTTTCCATTCCGTTTTGGCACCTTCTTGTGGGATGATTTCAAAAAGCGGTTGAATTTTTGCTTTGTCGAGCACGAGCCCATTTTCCGGCTTGCCTTTTTGCCGCACAGAGCGATGGCTGCCTTCTGTCCCATTCGCCTCAGCGCGCGGCGGCGGTAAGCGTTCTACTGTTGTATTTCGTTGGGCTAGAGCCATCAACACATCATGTTTGCCTGCTGTGCATATTTGTCTTTTTTACACAATCAAATCAGGAAATATCTATCAATATGGCAGCACATCGTTTTTAGTAAGGAAAAAGAAATGATTCCACTTTGCCACTTTAGACTTCTTCATTTCTTAATTGAAATAGCAGCTGGACAGACGTGGTGTCCGTATGCATGAATGGATTAGGAGAGGTGGGAGTCCGTATGTATGAGCAGACTAGGAGAGAGAATGACCTCGTCTCGACTTAAGTAAGTCAACAATAGAGGGAAGTTCAAAAAGAGAGACATGCTCAATGTATCCGATATTTTTCTGTTGTCATAAGCATTTTTGGTGAGGTTTTCGGCCGTTTCTGCGTTTGTGCACATTATTTGGTCTGGTATTCATATCGTAAGGCTGCTTATTTGTTTTTTTCTTCTTGGATTTGTCTATCATGAAATACATAGAGCCATGAAATTAAAAATTTCTTTAATTTTGTTCCGAGAATTAACTGTCATGAAAAATTAAAAATGTCTTTCAAAGAGATGTTCATTTTCTTTCTAAATTGTGCATTAATTTGCCGTAGTTCTGACAGTACTGAATATCTAGAGTCCTGTGACAACCAATGCGACCCAAAGCAGCATTGCTCTCTGGTCAAAACATTCCAGTGATGGCAGAACGATTTCGACAGCAAAATTCCAATCTCTTTTCACGAGATCATGATCTCAACACAAATTTAGGAATGTTCAAAGACCAACTGTCCTGCATCCTCAGCTTAAAGCATTCTTAAATCTTGGTGACCAAATAAGGACATAAGATCATTCATGATGATGAAATTTTTTGCAGAGCAAGCATTCAATGCCGGTGCATTGTGCAGAAACACATCGAAGCATGACAACTTATCAAGGGGTGACAGGTCGCATTTTCTAGGTGACAACTTGCATTTTCACAGCTCGAATTGAATTGTTGCATTCTCCATTTCCGTCATGATCATTCCTTCTGCCTGCTCCAATCTCAATAAACACCACGAAGTGATCTGAATGAGATCTAAAGTGAGTTCATTTTCAGAATGGTCCGCGCCAAAACTTGCAGCAAAACGAAGGTGGGAGCAGGGGCATGACAGAGATGTCCAAATTGCTGAACATTCTTTGCCTGAATATCGCGATTGGAGAACTGAAATTTCTGCAAGCGCCGCCAGCTCAGTGGCACGGCACTGGGTTTCAGATCCGAAGATCGTGGGTTCGAGTCTCCCCATCGGCAGAATTTTTTCATTTTCGTTTGGCACATGTTTGCTTGGACAAAACATATCACAGATGGAAAAGCAACCCAAACATGATTTTGAAATTTTCCAGAGATGAATACGTGTGCCTGGTTTCCAGTTGATGGCAACAACAGCAGATGTGGCCTCACGCCATTGCAGGTCGATGCCAATTGCCACGGGATGGCCAGCGAAGTTTCGATTCAGCGCTGCACACCAGAAGTGCACATTTTAATTGCAGGAGCGGAACGACAAGCAAACCAGACAGATCGAGGTCACAGAAAATTGAAAAACCTCCGAAAAGTGGAATTAGCAAAAATAAGAGGTGAAAACTGACAGAGTTTCGAAAATTGGGGCCACCGGCTCAAAATCTTCGATTCCCGATTTTTGCACAAATTTGCACATCCCTGACTGCAAAAAGGGCGCGGACCATTCTGAAAATGAACAGACTTTAGTCATCAACATTTCAAGCTCAGGACTCCCCTAGGTCGATGTCTAACTTTCTTACGATGGGGGGTGGGTAAAAGAAACCCCTGTATTTTTTACCAACTCGTGATTATTTTGGCGGAATTATCAGTTGAGCCTTGAAGAAAATCCAAGTACACGTTGGGTGTAAACTTGAAAACTCAGAGCTTGCTGCACTTTGAGAGAATGACATTTTTCCAACTTCAAGCAAATAAAAAGCGATGCAAAATGATAGAATGACAACATTTCAATTAATTTATACTTCTTTCCAGTGCTCAGACTGAAGTTGCGTGAAAAGGCCAATTTGAACATCTGCCGTCACTGATTTCACTACCATTTTCTTCTCCGACCCCCCATTTTGGTTTTTTGGCCCTTCAGCCCCCAAAAAGGGACAATTTTGGAGGTTCAAAGCGGGGGTGTGAGAACAGGGTGTCGGAGATCACCTTATCTTTATCTTTTATTCCAATCGTGTTGAGGAATCAGTCCTGAAAATTTGATTGCTCCAATGAAAATTGGTTGAAAATTTGATTGACTTTGAATTCGCCGTAATTTTCTTGAATGTTGTATGACCCAATTTTGTGAGTGTTGGCTGTTCCTTCCTCATTGACACATGTCTCTCACATTCACATAAATGCAGGGGTTGAAACCCTTGCAAAAACCCAGATGATCGGCTCAGCTTCTTTGACCAGTTGGGAATGACGCAGATCTTTCGGTCTTATTAGCACCATGTTATCATCACCACCAAGCCTCTCAATTCCAACTTTCCCACAACCTCAATGCTTGCAGTTTGCATGACCCAATTCAAGAGAAGAGGTGGAAGTTAATGGATGAGAATGGATTGTGGATAACATGAGAATGGATTGGATGAATGGATGACATGAGAATGGATTGTGGATAGAAATCAGCACAGGTTGACGAGGTTCTCACAAAAACATCACCCTTTTTGCGATTAAAGTTGACAAGAAAGATCACAACCATCTTGACAACCACACAAGTCACTTTTAGAGGTACGAAACCACCAAGTAGCATAATGCATCAACAACATAGACAAAGTCATAGTTTCGTTGCCACTTTCCGCAAAAGATTATGCAACAGAAACATCAATAGCACATAGCATCATGCAACAATAATTATGGACAGGAGCTGCTTTGAATGACAGGGAGCCTGTGGGAGTCCTTTTCTGGATGCATCATCCTTCCCCACAATACGTTTACAATTTTGGCATTTTCCCCACAAGTTGGCACTCGGTGCAGTCGCAAATTTCATCAGCGGTCGTGGCCTCTTTTGGGCTATCCTTGAGTCTGCCCCTCCTACTGCCAAAGAAGTAATGAGTATGCAAAGTTGTTAAAAGTTGCTGGGTACCCGACATCTCAATAAATTGAAACCAATGAATGAGTCCCAAAGAATGGCATTGAACTTGCACAAAAACTTTCTACTGCTCCCCCTTCCCTCACCTAGTAGCCTTGCTTGAAAAGATGAATTTTGATCGAATCCAATGCCAAACCCTGTCCCCTGCTATTATTCCACTAAAATGGTGATCTTCAGTAATTTGATCGAATCCTTCCAGACATTGATTCAGGAGATGCTCCACGAGGACTGCAAAGATCAGTGGCGTAGCGACTGGGGCCGCAGGGCCCGCGGCGCGGGTGGGCCCCGCAGCCGAAAGGGCCCCGCGCGGGCGTCAAAAACGGCATCAAAACAGAGAAAAATGATTATGAGGCTCAAAAATCAAGAAAAGGAAAAAACAAGGCAAACATTTTTGTGAGATTATTGACTCCTGTTGCCTTTTGGAAAACTTCATCGGCGACCTCGTTGTCGGGAACACGTCAACTGCCAAGCCAAATCATTTCCCTTCTGCACAAATGGGAAGAAGAAACACCCCCAAAACGTCAAATTCATCATCATTTCGCTTTGTGGCGTCGGTGCTATGTTCATTGTTCTTTGGATTTGGCACAGGAAAAGAAGAGTGCAATTCCGGTTCTTCACCCAGAGGTATTATACTCCATGAGTGGGCATCATTTGTTATTCACAGAATTTCACTGGTAATTTTAGGGGTCCCGCTGAACTAGTTTGCGGAGGGGCCCCGCGATTCCTGGCTACGCCACTGGCAAAGATCCAACGCTGCGGGGAAAGGAAGGAAGTTCTGTTCTGTCGACTGGGTGCCAAAAGCAGTTTAGTCGACTGGCCATGCCTGCATTCCATTCCAGCTGGCAAGGTATGCTGCCACAGATCAGAGGGAATGAGGCCAGTTCGGGTTCAGACTGTGCAGAATGCAATCCCTTCACAGAAGGCACAATCGGTGTGAGTTGCATTTTAACTTCTGGCCTGCATCTTGGCAGTCTGAACAGATCAATTTCATCAGCTTTTTTTTCCAACTCCTGTTGAGCGTTTTGATACGACAGCTCTGTTCTTGTTGTTTCCAGTTTGATTTATGTTCAACGTTTTCGTTTGTGCTGAATATTGCATCCACAAGTCCTGACAATTGCATCCACAAGTCCCGACAATAAATTCGTAGTTGTGGGATATGTCGTTGGTGACACCATGCCAACATCTCATGGCACCATTTGGAGAATGTGGAATCGTTGAAATGCTTCAGTTTTATCAGGATTCCATCATCCAAATCAGGAGCTCTTTGTCCCTTGCAACCCTGCAGTACCACCACCCCAGACCCTGCATTGGATGCGTTTGTCCACAGAGAGAGACAGCGTCTGAAGTGCCAACAGTCATCTCCAAAAATTCTGGCTACCACCCTCTGTAGCACGAAGTCAGAACACGTCTTGTATCTTCATATTGCACCCAATTTTTTACGAAATCATATAGACAGATAATTATTAATTTGCTTGAAGATATCTCCGACGCAAATCAGCAAGGATATAGCAATGAATGAAAACATTACATTGCAATGCTAGCACTTAAAAGGAAGGATAACAATATGACAACCAATCAACTAATCAAAAATGAAGAACTTAACTCCAAATGTAATTTCAGCATCACTCAATTTGCAAAAGCCAACGTTCGACGTTGCGTTTAAAATGGTCCACATTTATGTCACACTGTCACACCCAGTGCCAAAAACCTCAGCTTGTAGTGAGTTCCAGTCATTTGATGTCCTGACCACAAATGAAAACTTTCCAACATCCCTACGTGTCCATGCTACCCCTAACTTGGAAGTCATGATCATGCCTTCCTTTATATGTTGCCGGGACAAGAAACTCCTTCACATCAGACCAACCTCTCACGTTGTTAAGTGCTGCAAAAAGGCCTGAACTCCTCACAATCCTTCTACGAAGTGCGAGAGGGGCCCAGCCCAAATCCTTGAGCATAGCTGATACGCTTTCCCGGGGTGGAAAACAACCAGTTACAAAGCGAGCAGCCCGCCTCTGGACTCTCTCCAGCTTCTCGACTCCTCAGACGCTCTATATGACGCCTCAGATTTGACATACCAAAACCAAATCATTTCATGCAATAGAATCATGCAAAATAGACGCACTGATGAAATTGTTGAACTTTGCAAGGAGCAGCAATGATATCCGAGCATCTTTCCACCAAGTGACAGTGAGGGACCCAATATGACATCCAATAACACAGAATGCAAAATCGTCTTACCTTCAATTTTGATTTTGTCATGATAACGGCAGTAGCAGACGAATCAAACTGAGGTCGACCTGCTCTGCCAATCATTTGCAGCAACTGTGTTTCTGCCAACTCCTGATAACCTTTCCCAGCTATGAATTGCTGCGTTGACTTGATAATGACAAGGTGTGCCGGGAGATTAACACCGAGTGCTTCAAAGGGGTTGAGAAATAAAGGGCAAGAAAATACACAATTGTTCCAATACACATTTGTGTTCCGAAAACAATGAACAGTTTTAAAAAAGAGTTTATTCATTTCCATCTGCAGTCATTTCAAAATAGTTGACAGTGCTGAATCTTTTATTTTTTGAATCGATTTGCAGCATTCTTTCTGCCCAGCAAAAGTCGCCTTCCACTTTTAATTTCACTCATTTTAGTGCTCTTCTCAGAAATACTTTTGAGTCTGGAAGCTTTCCGAGCACCTCATACTCGTACAAGCACCGGTTCAACGAAACAACGCGAAGAAGCAATCGGAAATTCTTCACAAAGTTGGTTCGTTCTGCATGAAGGATGAGAGATGCCCCCAAAACATTGCGAGACTCAAACCCATTTAGAGATCTTGAAGAGCACGAACTCGCCATGCATTTCAATGGACATTCAGCATTCTATACACTCATACACCTACAAGCTTCCACAACAACTTGTTATTTTGACATCACCATCTTCCTGGGCTCCTTGCCACTCAGAAAATGCTAACGGAATTTTGAGTTGAATTTTGGGAACAAAAACACGTTATATCATTGTAAATGCTCAATTATTCGGTGTTGTTTCTTGAAAAAACACCTAATACCTGAGAATAATTTACAAAACAACATTAAATAATTGAGCATTTACAATGATGATATGCCCATTTTTATTTAGAAATAGCATGGAATACTTGGGAATTTAAAATGAAAAAATGCGCATTTTTCATTCAGAAACAACACCTCATCCTTACAATGATATCCCCAGTTTTTTGTTGTTTTTTTTTTATCAAGTAGGTACGCCATTTCTTCAGGTATCAGGCAAAAATGAACATCACAAAAAAGTTGGAGTTTCCCATGCATTACAAACAAGAAAAAGATAAACATTCAGAAATCTGTGCTGCTAGGAAGTGAAGGGACCTCATTCTGGGTTTGAACTTCGAGTCACATGACGCTGCTCTTTTACTAGACAAACGAAGAGATATGATTGAAACCAACGAGACAAAAAACAGATGGTGGAGTGGAATGCATCAACACAATATCATCTTACCAAGTGTTGAAGTTGCAACAAGAACAGGCAAACAACCCTGAAGAAATAGCTGCTCAACAGTGTGACGATCACTCAGCTCCATGCCTGCATGGTGATATCCGACACCTGTCAGCAAAACACCTGCACAACAAACAAAAAAACATTCGGAATCAAGACATTCAGAATCATGCACAGCACATGCAGTGGTGTAATGGAGGCCATACGGTCCCATACAGCGTATAGTCCAGGATAAACTTCAGCAGGCACAGTATGGCCTAAGAAGAAAATAGCCCAATGCTTTTTACATTGGGCATATGGGCTAGCTAAATTTATACCCATTGGGTGTATGGGTAGTGTATGGTTTAGTGAAATATTACCATAACACCACTGAGCACATGGCAAAAAGAACCCAAGCGAGCCGAAAGTGAATGGGTTTCTGCGAATTGTGACTTCCCAGTTCTGATCACCAAAGCACTGCTTGAAATTATTCTTCAATGCACACAGATTGTGGTGATATGATTCAGCAATTTATTTCCATCGACTGCCAGCGCTCAGCACTGGTCAGATCGGAAACAAGACAATTCGAACGCCACACTGTTGAGTCCAGGTGCTCCGCATATGTGGACTTCCAGCGACTGAATGATGGAAGCAAGAATTGTGGCCATATGTGCGCACTGGAAACAAACTCGTTGAAGCTACACGGCACAAGTTTCACGAATAGAAGGACTTTCTTGCATGTTGCATGTGTGTTCGAACTTGATAAAGCTGTTTTTATGAAACAAGCCGAGGCATCGACCTGAGAGGCAAAATCTTTTGTTGAGATGAACATCTCATGTCACCTCTTAAAATTGCAGAAGCCGATTCACTGGTGATTCAAAAATGCACAACGAAAATACGGCTACAATCCGTTTTCTCAGCTTTCTGGCCAACACTGAATAGGATACTTAAACAGTTGCTTTTTCTTAAAAAATGAAACAGTTTTCTTGTGATGAAAGGACATTGATTGACAATTTGCTGTGGTAGAGTTACAACAACCAAAACTTCCTTTCACCTGTTTTTGAGAAGTGAATTGGGGAAATTATGTAAACATGGGAGGAACAGGAAGTTGTTGCCAGGCAACCATTGCCCGGGTTGTTGGTCATGGCTTGTTGGTCTGACGTGACATGGCAGGACTCCAGATTTTTGTCTCATTTGGGTATTGTCGCATTTGCGTTTGACTTGGGCTGCATTGATGTTTTTGGCATGGCCGGTTGTGAGAGCATGTCGGTGGAGGGCAGTGGTTGGGCGGCTGTGTTGGATGTCGGCCCGCTGTTGTGAAATGCAGTGTTGAAGGGGGAATTTGGTCTCACTGTTGTTGGTTTTGGTGCAGTCATCGCGGGAAATATTAAAAATTGGTATGCTCTACCTTCTGGGTCATGTTTGTGGGGGTTGAAGTTTTGAGTTTGGCAGTGGGGTGTGGTTTCGTCCCACGTTCGCTGGGGCAAAACTTTGCCATTTTCAATATTTACGAACGGTTATCACCCCATTTGCTAAAATTTTCATTTGTCAACTCTGTTTCCCATTTGTGATGCACGTGCATTGACTCGACTCTTGTTGCAGTGAGTCCATGTACAATGGGAAAATATTTGATTCCACATGCACGGTTTTTCCATTTATCTGTTGCTTCCGTTATCCAAGTGGAAATAAAAGTGCCACATTACAACAAAGGTTGAACGGGAGAAACTTTTGTTTCTCTTGCCCAAAGTCAAGTTTTTGCAAAGTTGCACTGTTTTCCAATTTGATTGTGTTTGTGGCTGCCACGTTTGCTTTCGTATGTGGAATCATTTATATTTTGTGCCTGTACATCCATGACAATATGAGGGAAACAATATCGTACAGCACCCCCAGTGAACAATAGAAAAATTCTCCCAAAGCAGCTGGAGTGAATAGGTTTCTCGTTGCATATTCATTGGGTTGCTGTCCAAAATATTCGCATTCCCGTCTTTAACAGGCCTGCCCACAATTTTTTCTTCAAAAACGATATTCTTTCCCTTCTTCAGAGGACTCCGTTTGGTTAGCAGACTGAAACTGAGAAACAAATTCTGAAACACCTTTGACAAAAAACCCCATCAAACACACCTCTCAGTTTATTATCCCGAATCATGTTTGCTTCTTGATTTAATCTCTTTTTCTGACCCATTCCAAAACTGCATCTCAATTCCTTTGAAAGGATTCCAGCACACTGAGCGGCTCCCTTTCTAGAAGAACAGAATATCTGCAGGGAGGGCAACAAAAAGACAAAATGGTTCAATAAGATTCAGAGTAAAAAAAAATCGTAAAGGCTATCCTGTTTGCAAAATCATGGTGCAGAATCATGGTGCAGATCATGGTGCAGAATCATGGTGCAGCAACCCTAACCTCTGGTGCAGACGAGACCAAAGGTTAGGGTTGCTGCTCAAGGCAGATAGGGCTTTCATGGCGGAACTTGGTTAAAAAAAAAAACTGGAAAAGTGACCAAAAGTGACTGGGATATCCCGAAAAGTGACAAAAATATTGGGTTTTCCCCTCGTTTTTTGTCAGCCTCTTCTGCCGAAAATCTAGTGATTTTTTAATTCCTTTAGTCCCATCACCTCAATGTGCAGTCCAGATTATAGCAGGTTCACAACAGGAGAGATGAAGAGAACAAATCCTTGCCACACCAAGACTTTGCTACTCTTGCACACTTTCTGAGGTGTAGCAGCCAACTACAAAGGCTTCGTAATTGCAGTCGCCAGTTAGTACCGAACAGGCTCATATCAAAATATTGATGCAGACGAAACTACCAAAAGCCTTCTGAAAGCAAAAAAAGTTCAAAATCTTTTGAACTGATGCTGGCTTGAAAAGAAAAATGTAAATGTCAAGTAGTCAAACTCGAAAAGTTTGAGACATCCACTGGAGAAAAGTTGCCGTTGCTGTCAACTTTTATGGAATGCATCACACACCGGCTATTCCAGACGATGGCAACTTTCACGGAATGCGCCCAATGTTGGTTTAGACAAATAGATCTATTTTCTGAAATTCTGCAGTGCACTGCCCAGCAAACATCGGTAGATGAAAATGTGACATGAATGTGATGAAAAAGTGAGAGAAGTGACGCTGACACGAAAATGTGGACAGAGATAGGGATTTTGTATCAAGATCATTACTCGAGAAGCGACAGAAATTGAAATGCCTTTTAAACACATTTTACACTTTTTTGGAGAGTGATTATCAAGGTGTGGTTCTGCACAGCAATTCATCACTTGCCCAAAAGGCCCACGGCACTTTTCCTCAGCACTAGCCCCCGGCAATCATCATTTGGCCAAAAGACCCACGACACTTCCCCTCCACTTCTCCTTCAGTCCAGGGGGCTAGTACTGAGGAGAAGTGCCCCGGAACAGAGCCAATCCCGAGGTTGTGGGTAAACTACTTCTCCGCTTATTTCAACGCTAAAAAGTAAAATTTATACCTGCAACCTGATTGATGTTATTTCGGAGCACTTCTCCTCAGGGTAGGAGACCAATAGCACAAAAAAGTAAGGGGTCTATTGCTTTTAACACTAAATTTTATACGTTTTTTTAAACGTTGTTGCCACCACTTCCTTGGCACGAACGAATTTTCAATGCTGAACCTGGCGTACTCTTCCCTGATCTTCAGCACCCCAACCCTGCTTATCTTGTACGACAAGTTCAACTCTGTCCATTTCTTGTTTTTCGGCCCAAATCACCAACAGCAAGGAAGCTATATCGGACAACAAGCGAGCCAAAAACCTTCATGGAATAAAAAAAACCTTCATGGAATACAATCAAAAAGTGGCGGGAAGGACGAAAAATGCAGGAAATGGCAAAATCGAAAGCAGGGAATCTGCAAAAGCAAATAATTAATTGAAATGTTACGCAATGTTATCAGGCAAAAATGACTTCAAATTTTACAGTGGGATGGAGCAAAAGTCTAACTGCATCACAATTATAGCTGGTAGGTAACCCAAAAACAGAAATGTGAAATAACTCTTCACTGACCAGAGTTGGTTTGTTGTCTGAGTAAAGCATAATCACATGTGGGAGTCGATAATTGAGACTCAGATCAAATCTGAAATCTGACCAGGAATCATAACAGGGATATCCCAGAACTATCCTTTTCAACTTGATTGGCCTCAACTCTTCTCCCAACCTTAAAAAAAAATAAAGCAGAAGAGAAAATTAAATAACTGCGGTACAAAATCAAATGTTGCCAGCCACATAATTATTGTAAACTCTGCCACATTTCGACCAAGAGCAGTCCAACCCCACTTGTTCGTCCCACCAACATCACGTTTAAAAAAAAAAACAAGGTGAACTTGAGAAGTGACTCGATGGATTCTCAAATGGTCTTGGATTGTTAACAATTGGCAGCTATTCTATTCCTAGCATCAGTAGAACATTTTTGGGGTTATGTCGTTTAATGAGGGGGGACACAATTGCACGGCAGCAGGGAA
The DNA here is from genome assembly GCA_030068105.1 of Sinentomon sp. SZTP_YWyxl. Classification (NCBI taxonomy): domain Eukaryota; kingdom Metazoa; phylum Arthropoda; class Protura; order Sinentomata; family Sinentomidae; genus Sinentomon; species Sinentomon sp. SZTP_YWyxl. The sequence continues at coordinate 20,376 of JASGXE010005411.1, forward strand.
ACGTTTTCAGAAAAAAGCAGTGCTCTTAGCCGTGCAATTGTGTCCCCCTTTGGCTACTGCAGAAGGTACAGGGTGTGCTTTTTCTCTGTCATGCAATTGTGTACTCCTCAAACGGTTTTCTTTTGCATTTTGGTTGCTATACTGCCTGCAATATTTTTTCTTATTCTGAAATCATGGGGTTTAGTCACTTTAAAGTCGCGCAGGGAGATCAGGTCAGGTTAGGCAGGGGCAGCTCGAACGGGGGGGTGTGGGGGGTGCTTCGCCCCCCCCCCAATAATTTTACTCAGTCGGCATTTCGGTCATCTCAGTTGGCAATCGGCAAATGTCTGATGCGGTCGTACGATTTTTTTTTCGTTTTCGCTGTCATTTTTTGGCTGCAAAGCCCTACATATTTTTTGCATTGTTTTCCTGGGTCCTGGCTTCCTTTGCCTGCAAATCGTTTGTGCAAAGTCACCAAAAATTAAATGTGGTTCATCGTCACATTCTGATTTAATTCGGGCAAACAATGAATCATGACAAATGGGACACAAACGGCGGAGAGATAATCACAGGGTTAACGCTAACTCCACTTGCGAGGCAAATTTTCGCCGTTTAATTCAATGTTAAAAATTTGCCACGCAACTCGGAGATAGCGTTAATCCCGCACTGATCTCTCCACTGAAAGTGAAATGCATTGGCACTGCATTTGTGGCAAACAAAATCACCTCAATGCAGCAAGCTGAATCCCCACAATGCAATTGGTGCTTCATTTGTGTCAAATCTTCTCCAGTATTTGTTTAATTGTGATGTTCTCGTTCACGAGTGAGAGCAAAATACAAGTGTGGGGCTGGCTTGATTCAAACCAGCCCCCACTTCAAACTTCGGAAATCTGATGATGTCTCTGAAGTTCTTTTATTGACGAAAATTCTCTGGCAGATCGACGATTTTTTTCCTGCCTCCTGGTCTCTACCAAAAAGAAGCAACAGTTTGGGTTCTGTCGCGTTCGAATCCAAGGAAAAGAAGAGAAAAAGTGCAAAAACTGAAACCAATTGTTGGACCGAATTACGGACGTTTTTTCTCCTGGCAAAATTGAATCTTTCGTGCCTTCACGCGTCAATCTGTCAGCAGGGTCTTTGTGTTTGTCGTGCCGCCCCCACCCAGACATTTTGCAACCCCACCAAAACTTTGAAATGACACCTGGAACTCTAAAACTCTTTGTTTTGGTTTTCACGGATTTTGTTTTAGACGCAGTGGCTGAAGGTCCACAAATGACCGTAGTGTGCCCATTTCAATTTCACTTCTTTTATTCTATCAACTTCAACTGAAACGGGAAAAATGATGATTTTGCAGCTCTGGTTGCATCATCACATTTTTGATCTGCAATAAAATAAGCAAACCAAAGCGTGACTCAATTTTTCTTTTCTGAATATATTTGAATCCAAGAAGAAAACAGCAAAAACACCTATACGAAGTCTCCAAAAAAGAAAGTCATATCCCAAAGTGTGGACCAGCAATGGACGAAATAAACACTTGAGGGAGGAGTGGCGTTTCTGGGAGCAAAAGGTGATGGCAGATGACTGTGGGTCTTTTGATAAATTTTTACCAAATTTCTCAATTCCAAGGAAATTTGGGGCAACTGAAATTGTGAAAGTCCTTCAGCTTCTGGGGGCGTCGCCCCCCAGACCCCCTACCAGGGCTCTGCCCCTTGGAACCCCGCTGGGGCTCCGCCCCAGAGCCCGTTGCGCCTGCGGCGGGCTTCGTCAGAACATGTTCTTTATCAAGTGGGTAGTCAGCAAAATTGACCCAGCGCACCCCCCCCCAAAATATGGCTAGATCCGCCCCTGAGGTTAGGTCAGATTGGATTAGAAAGGGTCGAGGTTGTTTCAAATAAAGCTTCATTTGATTGTTTCAAGTAAAGGTACACTGCACAGAGAAACCTAACCTAACCTAACCTACTCTAACCTAACCTAATGACCGAACCTAACCTAACTTAACTTAACCTATATCCAAAGCACCTAATTAACCGACAAGCGACTACCCACCCTCCAGTGGAATAAGGCACACCCTGTGCCGTATGCTGGTGCCATAGGGGGACACTATTGCACGGCTAAGGGTACTGCTGTTTTCTTAAAAAGTTTCCCTGCTGTCATGCAATTGTGTCCCCCCCCCCCCGTATAAATGACTTAACCTCATTTTTTCAATTTTTAGATAAATATTTTCAAGCAGATATTGGCAAATCACCTTTCTTTTAATATGGGCCTGCTAGATCACCTTGATATCACACAATTGACACATCTCCAATTTGCCAACGAAAAGCTGGGGAAAGCTCAGCTAGTCACAAGTAGTCAGTCACATATTACAATCACAATGTGACTACCACAACTAACGGTTGGTTTCGCCGCCGAACGAACAGGGGATCGATCTTAAAACTCATTTGTTAAAAAATGCCCATCTGGAACACAGACAACAGAAAATGTTTCAAAAGAAGAATTCACACAAAAGAAGAAATAAAGGGCTTATTTCCCATTTAAAGAAGAGCTTTTGTATTTTTTTTCATAAAATATAACTTCACAATCTCGATCAGCTTTTATTATTATCTGCAATTGCAGCATTTTAAGTCTTGGAATGGTGATTTTTCAGACAAAAATGGGTTTCAACTGTTCGTTCTTGGATTTTCAGTCATTTAAACATGGAAAGGTCACCATTTTCCACCAATTCTTCTCATTCCATGTGCAAATTGAACTTCACTCCAATTTTCATGCATTATTTTGATGGTTTAGAAACTGAGAACATGAAAATTTCACCATTAATGCAGTGGCGTAGCTAGGAATCGCAGGGCCTCTCCGCGAACTGGTTTTGCGGGGCGCCTAAAATTACCAGTAAAATTCTGTGAATAGCAAATGATACCCATACAGTATCAAATCATCAAGGAGGAACCTAATTGCACTCTTCCTGCACCAAATCCAAATTAAGGCCGATTTTTTAAACGAAGCCCATCTTTTAGGCCGCGGATTCTTTTTCTTTTGCGTAAAAAATTGCATTCAAAAAAGAAAGAATCTGCAGCCTAAAAGATGGGCTTCGTTTAAAAAAATCGGCCCAATGTCCTTCGCTGCAAAGTGAAACGATGGAAAATTTATTGCGTTTCCTCCACTGTTTTTGGGATGTCTCTCAATCCCGCTTCTGCGGAACGAAATGATTTGGCTTTGGCAGCTCATTTTTCGTTCTGTTTTGACGCGCCGCGCGGGGCCCCTTCGGCTGCGGGGCCCACCCGTGCCGCGGTCCTTGCGGGCCCAGTCGCTACGCCACTGATTTAATGGTAACAAAAATGGACATGACTGTTCAGAAGGATGAGAAGACACTACATTCAGCAAAAAACAATTTTAAGGAGGGGGTACCTTCGCGGACGAACTTTTTTGTTTCTTATCCGAATTTGCTGAAATTTTGGGGGTTGTTAAACATAATAAGAGTATGTTCAGTGCAAAATTTCAGCCTTGTACCTCTCGTAGTTTTCTGGCAGCAGGTAAATTAGTAGCGGAAATAGGCAAAACTTTTTGAAGTGAGATCTCAGAAACTGTGCATGCTGGGAAGGTGAAAATTGGTGTACATATGTAAAAAAGTGTCAAAATCCGGCTGATGAAGCCGGAATTTCAATTTAGGCCCTGGTTTAGTCATAATCTGCAATTTAAGTCAATGCGACGTAAATTTTATCGTTTTGCGAGTCATTTTTTGTATAAACATGGTCAT
>JASGXE010005412.1:0-31573 GCA_030068105.1 Sinentomon sp. SZTP_YWyxl
AAATAAAAACAACAATAATTGCAGTCAAATGAAGAAGACCACCGAAGCGACAATCACTTTTCTTTTTTTCAGTTCCATTTCCAGGAGAGAATATTTTTTTGCCACCCACGATTTCTTTGAATTTTTTCAATCGATTGCCAAATTTCGCTTGATTTCGCTCCAAAAGGCGTTTTTCGCTAATTTTTCGCGATTTCGCCGCAAAGGACGAATTTCGCATTTTTTCGCGAGCATGAAAAGAGACTACACACCGCCAACAACAAGACTGTCTTGTCCCCTCTTCGAAATTCCAATGAATGGCAGAGTTCGCTTTGTCGCTACGCGCGATTTTTACGTATCTCTGGTTATATCTTATCTTTCTTGGCGGATGTTTTTAGGATCTTTCTCATCAGGAGTGTTTAGGACTGGGACCAATCATTCCTAACTGCACATTATTTCCAACATCTTTTTCTCTGTCCTTTTAGGGTTACTACAAAGTGTACCGTGGAGATGGGACATGTGGTGTTAATCAGATGGTCACATCCGCAGTTCTGTGAACAAAGTAGTTCAGTTGACACGCTCGACGTGCTCATCTTGACGTGCTTTTGATATTTAGATTTTTCTTTACATCAGTTTTTTCTGTGATTTAATATTGACATTTAATTTCTTGATTGTTTTTGCTTGAAGGCGTTGTTTTTGCTTTACTAAAAAAAAGAGCCGATCTCCTGAGGATGACATGGCAACAAGAGTGAGGTGGCACGACCACGGAATTTGAAAACACAAGTCAAATGTCAGAAGAAACTCTCAAGGAGATCTAAATTTCGGAGTTCGCTTATCTGAATTTCGGCAGATAATACACACCTTCATCAGCTCACAATTCTTATTGTTTTCAGCCAAATACAAATTACAAGAATGGGTTGGACCAAGGCTTTGTAGTTTTCGGACACGGAGTGAAGTTTGGGAATGAGATTGTGCCACATTGGGGCCAGATAACTGCATGCTGTCATTTCTTTTGATGGCTGATATGCCGTCTCATTGCAGCACCGGAGTCTCCTGTCCGGGAATCACAGCCTGATCCCCGCAGATGAGTGTGGTGTGACCAGTGAAGGTGACTGGCAGTTTCGTTAAGAGCTCGGTGAACTGTGGCGGAGTTCACCGCCACACCAACTAAAGTGTCGCCATCATTGGTCACACTCCTTCATGTGATCAAGCTGCGATTCTCAAGCAGACAAGACTCCTCAACAATATAAAAAAGGATCGTCCATCCACATTTGACAACATGACAGGTACATGAAGCATCCATCAATGGTAAAGAAAGCAATGCAGTTGACCCCAATGGGCGATGGTACGTCATCATTGCCAAGCTTCACTCCACTAGTCTGATATCCAACCACGATATTTGTAGAGCAGACTGCACAGCCTCCGAAATGTGGGACTGAACGTTGAATTGCGGCCTCACATTCAAAAATTTGAATTGTGTTTTTGGCTTCTGTGGTCGTAACACTAAAACTCTGATTTTTCTGTGGTCGAAACACCTCACTCTGATTTTTGATCAATGTCGACCACCTCGGAACAAACATTTATTGTGATCATTATCGCTTTTGTATGCATAACAAAATTTTTTCTCTCTAAAATTGTGATCTGGTTTGTGTGGCTGGCAGCATGTCAAATGATTGTACTCGTATGCTGTTTAAACATCCACTCGTAGCTGCAATAGGATATTATTTTTATTATCACAATTTTGGTCGAAATCACCAAAATTGGTTTTTCGACCAGCGACCAGTGATAAATCAGTAATCCTATCCTACTTTTTTGTGAGTTTTGAAATTATTGTAAATTTGTTCATTTTAATTTTCTCTTCTGTTAGTTGTTTTTCTTTCGTCACAATAACCTGGAAACTTTGCTCTCTTTGCGCAGCAAAAAAAGTGAACAAAAAACAAGTCAACACACACAAAGACTTTTGGTGCAGTTTGAATTTCATGTTATAAATTTCTGATTGATTGGTTTTGAAGAATACAGGGCAGACTAAATGTCCCTTTACGCTCACCTTTTTCAGACGTGGTGGTCCGTGCGTGTTCCTTCAATTTGAAGAATCGTTGACAGCCAAAATTTCAGTGTGATGCACACACCTATCATTTTGGCATGAAGATCAGGATCACACACAATAAAAGTCTAAAAAAATGTTACCGAAATGAAAATGAATGAAAGTCAAGACATCATTTGGGATGTTGCTTGAAAACAACCACCGTTGCATTGTGGATTTGCCCATTGTGGACCCAACAGACAATAATCATAGCAAGGCAGCTGGAATCTGGAAATTCACAAATTAAAAAAGCTGAGAAAAATTAAAAAAGATGAGATCCAGCTATTGCACTGAATTGGTCTTTTTCTTAACCTCCTCTGAGTTTTTCTCATCTCTGTTTGTCACAAAACTGTGAGGTACTCTGAGATATCATGTTTTATTTATTTTCTTCACAAGTTGTTTACTTTGCTCAATGTAATGAAAATTCAACTATAAACTTCGAAATTTGTTTTTGTTTGATTTTTATTCGTCTAGCGTGCAACTTTTTTGTTGATCATTTTAAAAACTACTTTCTTATATAAATTCCAGGTCTTTTGCCTGCCACCTGGAATAATCGATCAATTTAATCATTCTGGAAAATTCCAGAGCACAAAACCCTCTTCCCAGAACTAGGAAGAATTTTGAAAAAAAAAATTTGCTTGAACTTGTTTGGGAAATTTTACAAAAAATGTACCAAATTTGATTTATTTTTTTTTGTGTGAAAATGCCATATCAGATTGTGCAATTTTGGGTACTAAAATTGCTCCGAAGTATAAAAAATTACCCGATCTTCTGGGGCAGTGTCCGTGCGAGGTTACAAGTCCCTGCTAAGTTGTTCCCAATGGATGATTCAACTTCACTCAAGTTGGTTGAGCCAAAATTTTGTGCACGAGATCGGGTCACTTGTAAAGATTGATATTTTTTGCGGGTTTCTGTGCCAAGGCAGGAGAAAAGTAAAGTACTTTCCCAAGAAAGGGGCTCAAAGTTCAAACACAAATTGTGCTCTGTGTTTGTAACCACAGGATTATTCACCTGACCAAGGAGTCATTGCCTCTCCAGTTGACAGAAGTTCTGTTGGCCTGAATTGAATGAGCTCCTGCTGACCGGTCTGATGATATTCTGAAGCAGTGGTTCTTAAACTTTTGAACCCACGGCGCACATGTGGCATAACTGCAATCACAAGCGGCGCACCTAACAAAAGTGCACCCCCAAAGAAGCGTTGCGCGAAGCGCAACGCCGGGGGAGGGGTTCGGGGAGGGGGTGTCCCCCTCCGTGAAGGGGAGGAAATTTTGAAAAAATGGAACCTCTAATGGTGCCCAGAATGCTCACTTTTTTCAAAAAAAAAAAAAAGCATTTTTTCGCACAACCCCTGGGGTGATTCAAAGCCAACTTTGGCAGCTGTTGGAAAATTCTGTTCACTGTTGAGTCGAGTTTCGTATGCACAGCCTTTTTCAATCTTATGACGTACGGCTGGAGAAAAAAATGTGGTGGAATTTTGATAATGTGTGGGCCTGGGTACGGCCAAAAATGCTCAGCAGTGCAGTTGTCCTGTGTTTGTTTTTCTTCCAGAGAGACGATCTCTTTCTCTTGAGTTGTGACAATCCGAACCTCCCTGCTCGAGAAAAGTTTTTCCGCAACCATCTATATATGCAGAGAACAAACAACTGTCTGATTAATGATCTGTTGTTGGAGCAAAACAGGAGCAGAAACAAAGAAAAATGGGAGTTGCGACCAACAGACCAAGCGCACATGGGAAGCGACGAATGGAACGCCGCGAGTTGAAAATTTCGGCGCGCGAGAATTGATGAATGGACGAAGGTGTCAAAGAGAGAACATGAATGGTCAGCGTGCGGCTGGAAAAAGAAAATATTTGCTTGCGATTGAATGCTGTTGACGTGCATGAATTTGTCGAAAAATTGTGCCCAACATTTGCCGATTTTTATTTTGACGAACTGAACGTTGACCTCTGAAACAGGAAAAAACTTTTCGAGATTTTATTCGTCTTGGCGGCGCATTGCAATTTGCTTCGCTGCGCCGTGGCGCACAGTTTAAGAAACACTGTTCTGAAGGATGCAAGGTTCCACCTGCTGAGGTTAAGACAAATGTCCCAGAAGTGGGGGCATCACTTGTCAGGCTCATTAATGGATGGCTCACTCATGGAAGGCTCACTCATGGATCAAAACACAGATGTTGTATTCAAATTGTGTACCTAAAACAATGTTCAAATATCAGGCTTTGTGAATCAATGGAGGAACCTGGATTTTTTGCAAAAAATGACCATTTTAAAAATGTGGCTGGATGTGCTGAAATCTCTAAATTCTGGAAGTGATGACCAATAATTGCAATTTTCTTTTCCAGTAAAAAATGGCATGCGAAAAGACATACGGAGGTCATCTTTTTATCTATGAGCTTGAAACTATCAAACGGCATATATTGATGCATCAATGGAGTTTGCCTTTGTGACATCTGTTTTACAAGTCACAAAGATTACTTGTGTAACAGAAGTGACGACGTAAGGCCAATGATCTATCATCTTTTTTATCACTCGAAAGCCAGTGTTCCTGGCTTTTTATTTTTTTCAGTTTTGTTTGCATTCTGTCCTGTGTATCTCGTCCATTTTTCGTGGGATCCAAACTACTTCAATTATTTGAATTTGGCCGTCCTCCCTTTGGTGGCTATCGCTGTGCAGAGGATGGGATGTGCCTTCATTTTTACTCCAGAATGGCTGCTGTGGCCAAACCAGGTGATCAGTGTTCACATTTTGCACAGAAGTTGTCTTGATGGGGTCCAGAGTGCACAAAATTTGATGAAAATGTTGAAAATTAAAACAGTTTGCCAAAACCAGGTACCCTCATTAAAATTTATCTTTGCATTTTTTGTCTTCTTCTTTGTGCCTTTGAAAACCTGTAGCCTTATTAATAATAGCGTATCCTGCACATTGATGCAAAAAACTGTTAATTGTTAAAATAACAATAAAAACCACAAACGTTTTAAAAAATCAAGGCATTGTATTGTTTCACCTTTTCTGCACCTTCCATGTAGCCTGCAAGTGGGAATCTTCAAGATTTGACCAATAAAAACAGAGGTCACAGACCACTCTTTGATTGAACAGACAATCCCAGCGCGATTGGACTTTTCTGCAACTGAATTCAGTTGGCAGAGAAAGCTCTTATGAATATTCAGCGTCATGGGAATGCCGAGCTTAAGGGGGGGGGGGGCTGGTAAAAAATGACACTTTTTGTCAAAAATTTCTTTTTGTCAGTTTTCATCCACGTTCGTAGAGTGAAATTTCTACTCTCAAAAACTGAAAACCAAATAAGAATATCTCAAGCCATTTTGTTTTTATATACGATTTACTGATGGCATACCTGAAGAACTTTAATTGCGTATTACAGTTCTGTTTTAGTGGTAATTTACCGCTAAATGAGTTTCGCATGTTTTTTGCCTATCGAAAGCCCTATCTCAGCCATTTTTTAACCCAGGAAAGTGAAATTTTCGCCCGGTTTCCAAAACGCGGATCAAGATCCGTGGATTAATCCACGGGTTACGAAAGATCCTTCGGTCATTGGAACGATGGATTGAGCCGCAGGTTTTTGCGATTTCAAAAACGCGAATCGCCCGTGGATCAAATAATCTGCGGATCTGGGACGGATCCATGGATAAGTCTGATGAGCTGCGTGCCCAGTCGCAACACTTCGGTTGATTTGTGACTGCAAAATGAGACCACTAACCGCCGCATCTGCCTGCTGGGCACTCCTTGCCGCTGCAATTCATAAGGAAGGCTGCTCTCTACTAAAAGAGGGGTTTTGGCATCTGCATCTGCTGGGTTTTGTCCACTTCTGCCTGGGTCCACTCTCCTCAGGTAGAGTGAACCCTGCCTGAGGTCCACTCTACCTTAGTCCACTTATAGGTACCTCAGAACATTCAATCCCAATCCACCGATCCCAGAAACAAACAAATTCCTCCTGCAAGCGGTAAACAAAAAAAAAAAGAAAAACGAAGGGGAAGTGGACCACTTCTGTGACCAGAGTAGTGCTGCGCAGGTGAGGTGTGCCTTCAACGGAAATGGAAGGGAAGCTTCTTCTTCTTCATTGGTTCTTGTGGACAGACAGCTCTTCTGCTGGTGGTCCGACCTTTTTTATGTTTTTGTTGTACGTCAGTTATTGTCGGAGAGGTTCGTGCAAACATGACTTGAAAGCAGTTGCTCCAGCACCCACCGTTCCAGGCACCCAGTCAATGGGTCCCGGAGAGGCATCAGCAAACTCTCGAGTGCAATTGTTGGTGCCACCTCCGCACCTGGTGCCAAGGCCGCAGTCACAACTGCCGATACTGGCAGTTTTACGGCACAACCAATATGCAGGAGGACAGACCTCGAGTCTCGAGGTCTGTCCTCCTGCGTATTGGCTGTGCCTCGAGTAGGCCCTACCGGCTGGTGTCACCAAGCTTCTATCCTGGAACAGGAGCAAGTGCGCAGTGTGATGCTGCACAGGACCTCCTTTTTAAAATCCCTTTTGAAGGACTAAAAAACTGGCTACTTAAGTGTGTGTCTTTCTGATCTCAGGTGTTCCGTGTCTCACAGAAGGACGATGCACACACGATTTGAGCCACGGCAAATCTCGTGTAGGTACCGACGAATTTGAATCCGCAACCTTCTTGTGGACAGGTTGTGAATCCAACGAGCTGAACACTGCGACACGAGGATCTGGCAAGCTTCGGGGGGATACCAAGCGGAGGCATAGGTACGCTTGTCCGCCCGGCATACACATTTGGAGATGGCACGTATAGATGGGCCAGGACATTGTGGAGGGGAGACAAAAGGTGTTTATGTAGTTTATACGGGGGGGGGGAGGACTATGCAAAACGGGGGGACAATGCAACTCAACAAACCGGACAATTCAACTATGCCGCCGTGCTGGACAATTCAACTCAATATGGCGGACAATCCAGCTCAACGAACCGGACAATCCAAATCAGAGCCGCACAGCCTCCGTACAGGGTGGTCACCAAATTCATTTCAAAATCATCATAGTCAATTTATTTAGTTTCGGCCACATGTCTAAACAGGCAAAGAATTTATTCGGATTCAAAAAAAATCAATTTGAAGAATTTAACCTAACCCCAACCTAAAAACCTGACCTAACCTAACCGTTCGCTTTGGAGTTTGATGGCCCGACATTCCTTTTACGATATCACCATTTTTCCTGTTTTGCCTTTTAGGTTAGGTTTGGTAAGATTAGGTTGGGTTTTTTTTGGTTTGGTTAGGTTAAATTCTTAAAATTGATTTTTTTGAATCTGAATAAATTCTTTGCCTGTTTAGACATATGGCCGAAACTAAATAAATTGACTATGATGATTTTGAAATGAATTTGGTGACCACCTTGTACGGAGGCTGTGCGGCTCTGATTTGGATTGTCCGGTTCGTTGAGCTGGATTGTCCGGTTCGTTGAGTTGAATTGTCCGCCACGGCGGCATACTGAGTTGAATTGTCGGGTTTGTTGAGTTGCATTGTCCCCCCGTTTTGCATAGTCCCCCCCGTATAAACAACATAATCCCAAAAGGTTGCGTGAAAAAAACACGAGGTAGATTCGAGGCGATGAGATAAAAAAGGCTGTTGGGCTTCCCAGGAAAAGAACTGATGGAAGCAAACCTTACTGGCCGGGGAATGGGACCACGACACCTGACTGGGTCAATGTGATAGTCGCACACGCGAAGAACTACTGCCATGCCGTCGTCGAAGTCGCAGACGCGACAGAGCGTGCTCCCCAGCAATCAAAAACACAGAACACAATGCCGAATGTCAGCGCAACCTCGGATCCGCGGCGAAAAAAACATGCCCCTGCCTCGGGTCGGAAAACTCATGACCCACGACTGCGGATCAACCTCAGGTCAGAAAAATCTTCGTTTTGGAAACCGAAATGGAAAATAAAAGCCATGGCTTGCCGAAAGATCCACCGATCGCGCCTGACCCACGGATTATCCTTCTTTTGGAAACCGGCCGTTTGTGTACTTAAGTACTTTTACCTGGTCTGTTGGCTGTTGGAAGCAGAATTTTGATATCTTTGCTCTAAGTCACTTCACATGTGCATTTCAACAGAACTACCTCTCACTTCTGTATAATGCCAGCATAAATAAAAATAATTTGTATTTCTCAGTCAAAATAAAAATTCTGCTTCCAACAGCCAATTTTCTTGCTCTTAGTAAGCATTTTGATGCAAACAGAACCTAAAAATGTCTAACGGCTTACATACAGCATGCATGCAAAGTCGCGCTACGTTTTTATGACATTTTTCCCAATATCTCAGGAATGGGTGATGGGATGAAGTTGAAATTTTGTGTGAGAACTCTTCTTACAAGGTAGTAACTGTGTACCAAAAATGAATCAAATCGGTACATAAACACCGGAGATGGCATTTTTGACCAGGGCCCCCCTTAAAACATAAAATTCCATTTCTCAACATTCGGCCAATTTCCCAAAATGAAGGTGAATCAGCAGATGGCCAGGATCCGCGCATCGACGAGTAGTGAGCTGGTTGACCACAAACATTTGGATTCACATCGATACTTACTGCGAATGACAAGGTCGACCATATCACCACTCTGCGGATCGACAATCCGCAGATCGAGATCGAGGCGATCCGCCAATTAATCTTCTTTGAACTTTTACAAAAACCATTAAACTTGTTCCCAGAGTTCCTGCGTGGCATTTTGGCCATGTTTTGAGGTGAGATTTACACCCCATTGGTGAAACACCGAATCGAGAAGGAAATTTGGACTGCTTCCAGCATATCGACTGCCATCCATTCACATGTGTTTGTCTGCTCAAATTGTGTCTGGCACCACGATCCGTTTCACAAACACTGTAAATAGTCACCTGGTTTAAGGCCATTGCAAGTTACCTGGTTTAGGCCATTGCAGGATCGTTGTCAATATTTACCGACAACGTTTCGACCCCTGGGCTGGGGTCTTTTTCAAGTCCGATGTACCTTTCCCATTGCCCCCACAGATCCCACCACCTCCCAACTGCCCAAAAAACTTTCCAACCCAGCAAACATTTCCCATTTCCCTCCTATCAATCCAGCCATTCCGACTAACCTCCCAACCACAACCATTCACTCCATTCCCCACCCGATTTCCACATCCGTAACCCCTGATACGTGCCAATAACTCCTCAAAAAGAACGTTCGCAATGCATCCGAGCCGAAACACATCCCAGTCTCACATGCACCGGAGAAGTCTGGCAATTGGGCAACTTAAAAATTCTTAAAAATTCAAAAATAATTCCAAGGAAGGACACCACATTTCAAAGTTATTCCAACTGCCAAAACGAGACAATCGACGAACAACCATGACCACAAATCACCACTCCGCAGCAATGGCTTCAGCTCCATCTCCAACCCGTGACCTGATCTCGAACTGCACCAGTCGCACAACACCAGCGGCAGCGATCATATCGTATCATCGGACTTGGAAAAAGCCCAGGGGTTGAAACGTCGTCAGTAAATGTTGATATCGATCCTACAATGGCCTTAAACCTGGCAACTGTTCAGTGTGACTGTCTGCTCTTCGGATTTTGAAAAAACTTGAGATTTCCAGGTTCCAGATTTTTCTGGAGCGTATTTGTAATTTTTCAGAAGGCGAGTGCAAAATGACCGGCCGATTTCCAAAACTAAGATAAATCGGCGGACCGCCTCGATCCGCGGATCGACGAGTGGTGATGTGGTCGACCTTGTCATTCGCAGTATCAATGTGAATGCAAATGTTTGTGGCCAACCACATCACCACTCCTCGATTCGCGGATCGAGAAAAAAATCTGCCGGTTTCGGAAATCGGCCGGACTTCTGATTTGCGCATTTGTTCTGCAAAATAATATTTCCTGAGAATGGGACCTCAATGCTCTTGCAAGGTGAACCAGGTTATTTCAGGTGATTTTATTTGTGGAGTGCAAATCATCAAACTTGCGTGATTGGCCAAATCTCTATTTTCTAGAGAGCTATTGAAGAAAGGGCAGATATTTGGAGATTTGTTCAACTTGAAATTGCTCTTACCAGGTGAGTTTGGCAATTTCCACTCCTCTCATGAGTTGGATCAGGCTCACGGTGAGAGACCATCGCGACCCCATCTTCAGAGCCATGAGACTGTTCAGAAGAAATTGAGTTGTGATGAGATGGCTGGAGGTCCTCGTTGGGCCGATTTTTTAAACGAAGCCAAAACAAAAAGAAAAGAATCCGCGGCCAAAGGCATGGGCTTCATTTAAAAATCGGCCCATTGTATTCCAATAGCAGCGCAGGGATTGGGGGAGGGGATTCTCTTGTTCATCAGCTGAACATACGATCATAGCTGACGTTAGGGTACGGTATGTGTCAATGTGCATGTCAGAGAAGCTGAGTGGAGCATGTTGTGTGTTGGATGACTATTTTTTCATGTGTTTTCAGAATTTGTTTGAAGAAAAACGTACCAGTTGTGAGAAAAATTCGCATCCGTCCCCATCACAGAAGCAGCATCTTTCGTAGCAAAAAAAAAACATGAAAACTGGCATATGGGGTGTTCCCAAGTGGTCTCGCAAATTCTTTCCTCCTTCAGTCATGAGCCTGATTTATTATTCCTTGGTTTATCCTCATGTTCTTTATGGAATTGAGGTCTGGGGTTTGACTTTTGAAACTCATCTGGCACCATTGCGTCTTTTGTTAAAAAGAATTGTTAGAGTTATGTGTTTTGCCAGATTCAATGATCATTCTGGTCCTTTATTCCGCTCCCTCAATATTCTTGATTTGCATTCACTCGTAAAGTTCAAACTGCTTCTCCATATTCATGGTTGTGTTTACGGGAACCGTGTTGGTGTGCCACTTTCTATGCCTTTGCATGGTTATCAGACTCGAGTTCTTGCAGATAAAAAATTAAGCATTCCTTCAGCTCGGTTGGCTTTAACTCATCAGCTGAGCATTTATATTAGAGGTGTTGCTTTGTGGAATCAGTTGCCATTAACAAACAGACAACTGCCCTTCCCTGCTTTCAAGCGTTACTTGTTCGAAACTCTAATCCAATCAATTTAACATGGTTAAGCTGCGTCTTCCCCCCATCCCCTTATTTTATTTTAATTATTATCATTATCATTTGAATTATTATTAATTATTAACATTATCATTATAAGTTGTTTCACAGCATTCGTTTGCAGTCCTTCCCGTTGTATTCATGTGGGGCCCGTCTTTCCAGATTTCTGTCAGGGCTTCCACTTTGTATGTTGCACTGTTTTCTGTATTCTTTTAACAATAAAAAACTTTCATCTTCTTCTTCTTCTCCCATCCAGCAGTGGGGAATGAAGCAATCCAGATTGACCATGCCAGATTTCGATGTCAGACATGACCAATGCGATGTGTCTTAAAATGAAATGCAATGCAAGACGACTTCTGGAGTAAACACAACTCGTTCATACTGTTTCATACTTTCTGTGCCCAGCGCTGCAAATTGGTTCCAGAACCAAATCTTCTGGGCTGCATTGGAGATAGCCAGGCCCGACTGACAACAATTTGCCAGGCGGTGAGTCACAAGCATTATGGAAAATCCATGCATGGGACAATAATTCCGTGGACTTTATCTCAACATCCAGGTGCATCATTCATTTTCGTGCAGAATAAGGAAAACACGAAGAATCCAAAATTCCACTTTATTTGTGGCTTAGCTCAAAACACTGATAGCATTTTGTACAATTACGCATTTAAAATTACGATCATGCCAAAAATACCTTCAAAGCAAATGCAAAAGCTGAAACAGCTGGGAAGCTTTCATGACCAAACTGCAAAGATCCAACTGAAAGAAATAACAAATTGAATACAGAAATTCACAAAAATTTGACGAAATCATTCACATTTTTAGGAAACATTACTGGCAAGTTGTTTAAACATTAAATTCACAGTCGTCACATGCCACTGAAATAAAATTAGAATAACTCAGAAAATCAAAGGTGTAGTCTTTGAAAGGATTGGTGATTCCAGAAGCGTGACATACTGCCAGATTCAAATGTCTCGCCATGAAAGCATTCTTACGCCTTTTTATAGAGAGGCAATAGAATTCCTGATCTTGCAGAATTGCCCGATCTTGCACCAAATGTCCATTTCAAACACATCTCGACGGAAATTCCATTGTTCTGTGCACAAAGAATTCCATAACCATTATGCCTAAAAAGCCATAAAAATCTTTGGCACAAAACACACTTGAGACAGGCATTTGATGAGTTTTGCAACGAGACTGAGTTCCATTGGCCTGTACATGAAAAGGCATAAAAATTTGCTTACGACCAGACACATTTGTCTGTCTCAGAGCATGAACAAAAAAAAAATATTCCCCACCCTGCCCATTCAGATGGCAATTTGGCATGAAACAAATGGATCGGAACGAAAAGGCTGCACTCAATGCAAAAAAATGAACATCAATTTCTCCAAATCTCAGATGAAATTTCAACCTGCAATGAATTGGGCTGTTGTCAAAAGAGTTTCATGTACACCTGATTGAGCTTGAGCGGCAAATTCAAATGATGATATAACACAGTGATGATAAAATGCAAGTTTGCAAATTCTGTGCCCATACTCCGTCAAGGCTTGTGTCTGCCACAAAATAGGGAGCCAATCGCATTTGTGTTTCTGACTACATCTGGTAAATACATTTTGTTCAGCAATCTCTGGTCATGGGTGCATGTGAGCACAAAAGACATCATCCCTGTAGTGTTTGTCTGTGGTGGGCGGGCGAGGGGAAAAGCATTAGTTCCACTGTTGTTGCGATCGAAATTTGTTGCCTGCTTGACGTTTTGCCTCAGGCGAAGTGAACCTGTCCACAGTAGCTGCAAGGTGATATGCAACAAAGACCTGCACCACCCATGTTATGAGTAAAGTGGGTCAGTAGAACCCTGTGTCTATCAATCGCTGAATTGCGTAGTATTTTGCCGTCAAAAATTTCAAGAAATCCCCAGAACAAAAAACACCATCGTCTGCTTGTTCATTGGTCTGAAGTACGAATTTTATGCTCGGAAAAGCAATGGTAAAAAATCTTTTTAAAAAGATAATGATATGTCCCCACTTTTGTCCAAGAAAATATGTCCCTGATTTGAGTTCCAGTTTGCCTACCTGTTTATTCCCTCTTCATGCTTCGATTTATTCAAGTTGAAAAGCAGAATTGTAAAACGGTAGTCTTTGCTTGGACAAAAAAGACAATACCCATCCTTGACAGAGTAGAGAACAACATGGTTTCAATTGCCATTCCTGGCATGTCTCTTCAAACTTATCGTGTAACAATAAATCTGTGAAGTGTATGAAAATTAAAATCTTGTGTATGAAAATTAAAAATCAATGAATAAAAGGAGCTAAATTAGATCACAAAAACCAAGTAAAAAAGTGCTGTGAAAAATTAAACACAAATAACAAGGATTAATCAGGTTACAACAAGAAAACTCACTCAACGATTTGTTCTCCAATTGAAGGCAGCGAAGCTGACGTTTCGGAGGCATCCGTTGACGAAGCTAACGAATGGATCAGCGTAGCAGACGACGGTCGAAATTCCATGGTGCATTCTACACATCATTTAGTTGGCTTCGTCAACGGAGAGCGGGATGGCCGGGATGGGAATTTGTCAAACACACCGGATTTCCCAACCTAGTCCTACGTCATACGCAATTTTCTGACCAATCACGCACTTCAGTTGATTGAAACTTAACTAAAGTTATCTGAACCTGACCTAACCCGTCCACCAACACTGCCTCAGTGTTCGCCCAACGCCTCTGGTCAGCCCACTACCTATCTATTGCAAAGAAAAAACATTTTGCATATTTTTGCCACGGGTGGGATTCGAACCCACCAACAATGGAGAACATCGATTTCACGAGCGGACGCCTTGTCCACTCGGCCAACCGGTGAGCTGTCGGAATTCGCTCGTGAAAACTGCCTTTAAACAAATTTATTTGTGCAGCGGTTCGCTCTTCAGATGAAAATGCCTATTGTGCAGGACCAATGCCATATGATGCAGGACTGGGTTTGAAATCCGGTGGGTTTGGCAAATTTGCGGCCGGGATGCCTCTGAAACGTCAGCTCCGCTGCCTTCAATTAGAGAACAAATCGAGTGAGTTTTCTTGTTCAGTTTCAAGTTCTCCAAGTTTCCTCCCTGCCTATGGTGATCTCTGATAAATTGCTCTCGATCGAAATCATTTTTTAAACCTTTGCAAAATGTCATTTAAGAAAAACCAGAGATGAGAATGAGACATCTGCATTCAGTATTCCCCATTGTCACCACACACAACTTCAATTCAACAGCCAATTCAGCAGATGCTTAACACCAACTTGTTTTCATTGATGCATTGAAGGATGCATACCAGGGTGGCCAAAAAAACATAACCGAAAGTTTGGCCATAAGTTTTGGCCTCATTTATTTTGATTTGTGTTAGGGCTTTTGAGTTCTTCAGGGCAGCCTCATCTTCTAGCGCCTTCAATGCCCCAATTGCGCTCAAAATGACGTCCTTCAACCTGGAGACACTTTTCCAGTCGTCTCCTGAGGTTTTCTGTGACTCGTGGAATTTCTTGATGAATCCCTCTGATGACATCCAGTGTCTTCTCCTGCAGATCTTCCCGTGTTTCTGAGACAACGTATAGCTTCAGGACTGCTTTCTTGACATACCCCTGGAGGTAGAAGTCTGGGGGTGTCAAATTAGGGCTGCGAGGTGGGTACGGAATGTCGCCGCAAAGGGATATCAGTCGGCCTGGAAACTTGCAAAAATTGAAATTAATGTGATTTGTGTGTTCTGGGGCGCCATCCTGTTGGAACCATTGCTGTTCAATCTCCAAATTGCTTTCATCACCACAGACAAGAGGAACCTCTCGCAGGAAGAAGTCGAGGATTTGGTGCCGGCAAAACTCTGCTGTTACCCCCTCCAATCGCTCTGTGGAAGTCACCTTCGACGAAAACAGGTCCAATGATCACTTGCGCTGACAAAGCACACCAAATTGCGATTCGCAGGGGGTGCAACTGATGTTGAAATTCGTGCGGTTTGTCAAAGCCAAGAAAGCGTGTGCTCTGTCGGTTCATGTGTCCACTGATGTGAATGTGACACTCGTCACTGAATCAACAGTAATCAATGACAGTCAGAATTCTGGATTTGTCCTTTCAAGCTGCAGGTGTGTGTTGCAGAAATGCATCCTGAGCGGGAAATCCGTCGGGCCAGAAAAAGCACCAAGCTGGTGCAGGGTGCGTTGCACACTGGAATGAGGGATGGTTAGTTCTTCAGATACATGAAACCACACTTAAAAACGGGACAACATCCTCCAGATCAGCCGCATAACTTTCGGTTGTGTTTTTTTTTGGGCCACCCTGTACGTACATCTGCTGAGTTGGCCATTGGATTGATGCTGGGTGTGCAGGTGGGACTTGAAATTGGAAATTAACGCAGCCTGAAGTCTGTGGATAGTGTAAGATGATATGAACAGAATTTTTCTTCCTGAGGTTCCTACATTTTGAGCATTTTTGAAACCGCAATAATGCTCCTTTAATCTTCAAGGGTTTTAATCAAAATTTGCAATGGTAAATTATGCACAGTAAATCATATTGGTGAAATGAAAAAAGCCTCCTCCAGCGATAAAATGGATAAAACAAACACAACAAATATGCAGAAAATAAAGAAAAATACGCTAAATCCTTTCGATTCGTGAACGAATCTGTTTAGTCTGAGAAGCTGCTTACCTCCTGACATCGTCCTGCTAATTTAGCGGGTTGATTGAATAAAGAAAATGAAAGTTAGCAGCTTCAGCAGCTACAAAGCTTAGCAGGTTGATTTGAATATGGTCTCAAAACTTCTGGCCAGCTCTGACCTAATACTGAACATGAACATGACGGACACATGACCATGATGGCGACAACAAAGTTCTTATGCGGAGCATGAAATGGGTGGTCTTCAAAAAATGTGAACTGGACAAAAGTTGGAACATCAGAAAACACTCATCCATTCCACTCCACATGTTGATATTCAAAGAATGCTTCCAAAGAGAATTTTCTTTCCGAGAAAAACGAAAGCAGTCAGTCATGCCCAATACGTACGTTCTGCAGGCAATGATACTGAAATCTGAGGAAGGGTAGAATTTATTTGTTTATTTATTTAATCACAATATACAGCAAAAATGTTTAGCGCTGCAGGAGTAACAATCAGTGACAGAATCATAAAAACAGACTTGTTCCAATGCAAACAAACAAATGGTCGCAATAATTGCAAGATTCAGGAAAGTCTGCTCAGAAACTCCTGTGGAACACCTGACAACCTTAAAACGCAGGAGTCTTTGTTGAGCAAATGGCAAGGACATCCAGACTACAATCAGCAAGGCGACATAAGGAAACCACCTCGTGTTCTTGGTCGGCCGCAGGGGCGAAGGCCCCACTTCATTCAAAACAGCTGCAATTCCTGCGAGGAGTCAGAAACCGAGTTCCCACTTGCTTCAATTAGACGATGAACTGTCTCTGATCTGTCACTTTTCAGGGACTGGACATACTTCCAAAATTTGCAGGAATATTTATCATCAGGGAGTTATTCTCTTAAACAATAAAACAAATTCTAATTTAAATTCGAACATTGAGTACGGAGTTTCTCATAAGTGGCATGGTCAGCCGGTAAATTAGAGTGTGCACATCGCTTCTTATAGGACAATTTGTCCAGCTTGACATTGACCCAGGGAAACTTGGGGCTGATATTAATCCTTGTGGTCAGCAGCGAGTTCTTCATTGCGAAGAAAAAGTGGACCAATTTTCATTTATGGAGGTGGATCTTTTAAGTCAGGATGGAGAAGTGGCTTGTCAATGATGCTTGACTGAGGCCACGAAGTACCACCGCTTCTTTTTGTGAGGACAATGGCGTACCACCTAAAAGTATTTTTTAACCTGTTTTGTTCCTGTATTCGTACCACCACTTCTTAATTTTACAACATTTAATCCCTGGTTGTTCCCTGGGGCTGAATGCAAAATGGTTGTTCCCCATTGAGCTTATTTGGCGAAACGGAAAATGTGCAAAAGTCACTCACAAACACGCATTTTGGATGCTTTTTGACGAAAAGAACTATTTCGTTGTGTGTAGAACTATTTAGTGAACCCAATTGTTGACCAATAGAACCGGAAGTTTGTTTCTCAACACCATGAAATAGCAACTTATTGCAAAACGGTAGGTCTATTTTTTATCTGCTGGTGACTTTTTTCGAGAAAGAAAAGCATGAACTTTTCGTGAAAATTTAAAAAGTTTCGCTTTGCCCGTCATTTTTAAACATTTTTTGGCAACACTGCTGCAAAAGTGACGCTGGCTTTCGATTTAACTTTGCAAATTTGCACATGATTTGCAGATTATCCTGAGAACCAAGTGCAAACAACAAAGTTGGTCCATTGGGTGCCCCCCCTTCATCCATTTCCACAGCTGAGTGCAAAATGCTGGAAATTTTTAAAAGTGGTTTCTCCCACATGATCAATCAAGATTCAAACCCTGATTGTGTTTGCACAAAAAGCCTTGCAGTATCCAGACTTGCAGGCTTCTCTGTTGGTTTTTTCTTTCAGAGCAGATTTCTTAAAACATGATTATGTTTGCACAAAAAGCCTTGCAGTATCCAGACTTGCAGGCTTCTCTGTTGGTTTTTTTCTTTCAGCGCAGAATGTACCGGAAGGCTGAGTCTGCCTATGTTGCTTACTGCAGCTCCAAAGTTGGCAACACACAAATTAGTATTCCACACTAATTTGGTGGATCTTTAATTTTAATTTGGTTTGGTGATTTTAATTTGGTGGATCTCTTTCAAGAATCATTTCCTGGCTCGCCTCCAGCAGAAAGCATGAAACAGCTTCACCGTCTCTATGCCGTTGTGGTCTACAGTCTTTTGCTGTGGCACATGGAGTTTCAAAGCTCTTCTTCGGATGAGGAGGTCGCTCGGTACAGTTGGCTTGCATTGAAGTCCTGGCTGAAGTTTGGCATAGTAGAGGGAAACTGGGGTTTCTGAAACAGGTAGTAATTGGTTCACAAGGAAACCTCCAAAAACACCGGCCATGGCAAAGTCCCCTCGCAGTGAAATCAAGGGACCTGGTCCCAGGCAAGCCACCGGGCACCAAGCGCTAGCCCCCACGAAACTCTAAGGGCATGACAGACAACGATTGCTGAACAAGACAGAAAACCAACAAACCACAAGACCAGTGAAAGCGATCATGAAAGACCCCGAAGGGAAATCAAACGAATCGACCCCTGACAAATCCAGGAACCTGAAACACTAGCGCACAGCCGAGCACAATCACCAGACAAGACCCAAAGAAACGAGAACTCGACTCCTCGAAATCCCCAGAGATATCATGGAAAACGCACCCCCCCATAAAACGAGCATGGAAATCAACACTAGCAAGAATGACAAAACCCTTGTGAAACTCACTGAAACACAAACAACTGAAAACCCCGAATGGATGGTACAAAACCGTCCAAAGCAAACGTGAAGAAACGCATATAAAGCGAGAGCACGAGGAAATTGAGTCAGTTCACCGAGAGACGTTGACAGCTGGCTCCCACGATAGTCTAAGGCCATAAAAGACAATCGGCCGTATTCCCCATTGCAACTCACCCTCAGGTGCCACTCAATAACCAATTCAACAGAGGGATGCATTTTTCCAACAATGCAACAGGAATAAGTGTTGTGCATAGAAATGAAATTTTCACAACACAAATCTGTCCATTGAATTGGTTATTGAGTGGCACCTGAGGGTGAGTTGCAATGGGGAATACGGCCGAATGATTGCTGAACAAGACAGAAACCCAACAAACCACAAGACCAGTGAAAGCGATCATGAAAGACCCCGAAGGGAAATCAAACGAATCGGCCCCTGGCAAAACCAGGAACCTGAAAAACTAACGCACAGCAGAGCAAAATCATCAGACACGACAAAGGAAACCAGACAGAAGAGCCCCTTTGAAAACAATTCCTGAGCCACAAGACCATTGACCATCCACAAAAAAGCCCACCGAAACTTCAGTGAGGAAGTGGCACATCTTCATGGTAAATGCAGAACCTTTAAAGACAACACAACAATAGAAAAGACAATAGACCTCACGGAGAAGACAAAGCGAAAGAACTCAATAAAAAGGCTCTGAAAGAAACGTGAAAGCCATTGTCCAGGAAGATGTGAAACCAGAAAAGAGAAAATCCCCACTGGCAAGAACCGCAAGCTGATCCCAGAAGGACAGAGCGTCAAGAACTCTAAAAACCCTTGGACATATGTGAAGTAAACACTCCCAAGGAAATTGAGAAAAGAGCATCATCAAAGAATCCAAACTCAAATCCATCTCCGAGGACGACATGTGAGGACAAACAGAAAACCTGGCAGCAAGCATGATCGAAAGATATCCCTAACAAAGCACAGGGTTTAAATATCTAAAAACCCACGGGGCATCGAAAACAAAATCATTCCAAAGGCATCGGGAGCGTGGATGTCCCAACCAGTTGGAAGCAGAAATAAAATCCCACAAAAACCTGAGGGACAAATGACGGAAGTCCTTCGATGAAAAGAAATATATAATAACAAAAGTCCATGGTCCAGAACTTTTCAAACACCCAAAAAAAGGAACGATGATGAAAAGTAATTTAAATTCCACATGCAAAGTTGCCCCGCGCTGAACATGAAAACAAGTTTCGAATCGGACTCCCGGCAATGAAGAATGCGACTTGCGAGTGATCTACAATCCGTTCCAAAATGAAACAAACATGACCCTTTCTATAAGGAGTTCCTTGACCATTTACCTCTCTGCAACGATGGCATTCGTCAGACCCTTCGAACCAGGTCCTTAAAGCCGAAATAAAAAAAACGCGGAAGCCTAATTCACAGAATCGACTCAAGCAGGCCATGCAATAAAATATGTCATGTGTCACCCGCAACAACAGAACCGGGGAACGGTCCATCACGCGAAAGCGAGTGATCAAGACAAGAAGGCCCTAAAGCCATAAAAAAACACAACAACAAGGACTGCATTGAATGTCACACAAACTCAGAAAGCTCATGAGAACAATGTCCACCAAAAAGTATCGAACACCGGACACATTATGAAGAACAAATTAACGCGAGAGCTGTGCAATAACATCATGACTTGATGCATCATACCTCGGATCATACATTTCAAGACTAATGTCACCATGGCATAAAACCAGCATTGAGAGTTTCATGGACTCCAACGTTCGAAGAACATAGGCGGGGAATGTATAAGAGAAAATTTCCATAATGTATTTGAACGCATTTTTGTTTGTCAAGACGTTTGGAGCGCACCAGATGATGCACTTTTGCATGTGGAGCAAATAAAACAGCAAAAAGAGAAAAAAATCAGCAAAATGCCCAGGAAAACTAGGAAACAGGAGACAGGCTTCCTGTTGTAGACGAGCGATCAGCTTTTTTCTTTCGTGTCCCAGTCGCTTTTGCTCCTGCACAAGCGGTCTGTGGGCATGTTTGTTCGCAATATTGTGCAAATTGTGCTGAGTTTCGTGGCAGCGCCCCCATGGAAATCCGAGGGAGGCGCTGCCTTTTTCCCGCTCAAAACAAAACAATGCTGCCATGTAATGTTATCTCTGGTCATAAAATTGTAGTGGTGTTAAAAATTGTCAATGATTTTGTGATTCTTGGCAGGACCTGGAATTTTATAACTCCGAAACTTGAACAAAGGGTTGGGATCATGACACGTGTTAAAGCGCTCATTTTTTTCAGCTTTGCGCCACGCGAAACTCAGGAGAACTTTAACTTTCTGTGGGCATCGCACCGCGGTCCGCCATTCACTCGCATGTCTTTCGATGCGCACACCCCCTTCAAACGCCGCAATTCAGCAGCACACATTTTGGACAAACGAAAATCCCGGAATTCTTCCACTTTTTCTCTGAAACGTCATGGCTGATGTTTCGCTGAAAAATATTGCTAAAAAATATTGCAAAACTGTTGTTCTGTTCCTTCCGTGCCTGTTCTCTTGGCCTTCTATTGTGAGCTTTGTGGCGAAAATTGTGCATGGGGTGCGGGCGGAGGAGTTCGGTATCTTCGCGGGATGCGGGTCTCATTTTCCATTTCCAACCTATCACGTGCCAATTCAATATTCGTGCATCGGCTGCTTAAAAGTTGTGTCAAAATGCGTCACGACACAAGAATATGGAACGAAAGCGAAAGCCGAAAAAATAGAAAAATAACCGAAACAAAAATCCCCACGTTTCGCATTTCTGCTAAATCCATTTGCGTTGTTGGTGGACAAAAATCGAAATTTCTCCAAATTTCCCCAAACTATCAATTTCCCCAGACCTCCCCCAAAGGTGTAAAATTTCCCCAAGAGGGAAAAATTTTCCCCATTCGGCCACACTGCACAGCATCCACTCGCGACAGCAGGAAGGCACCTCATGCGCACATGGTGTAAATTGACGTCCTGAGTCTGCTCCTGGATGAACAATCAACAGAGAACGCAAAAACACCTGAAAGGAGCGCAGTGCAGTTCTTTCTTTTTTGTGTGGTGTTGTTGACTGGTGAATCATTGATTTCTGCATTCATTGATGGAAATAAAACGCAACCTGTTGCCCTGTTTGTGCTTCTCAGCTTTTGGCTTCTCTGCTCTGTTGTTGTCCTGTGCTCGCCTCTTGGCCTTGTCTCCTTCATTGTCTGCGTTGGGATGCAAATTGTGCATGGCGCTGGCCCTGGCATATGGATGCGGTGCGGTGAGTGAGGTTCGGAGTTTTCTCAGCCTGCAGTGTCTGTTCGTTGTTGCGCTGCATGGCTGCACTACTTGCAGGTTTTGATGAGGTGGGGCAGGGTAAAGAGCATTTTTGTTTTTGTTGTGCCATTTTAGCATTTTTTCCCCGATTTTGACCAAAAACTATACAGCAACGCACCACATTGACATCTTCGTCTCCACAAAAATTGGGCACGATCGGTTGTCAATTTTTTGAGTTATCGTTGCACACAAATTACGGTTTGCTGTCCGTTGTAGACTCGCTTCGCTCGTCAAAAAATAACAGGTGATGGGACAGTATCCTGGAAGTGCACTCTCAATGGCATCTGAAAACGTGGTTTGCTGATGTGCAAAAAATGCTGAAAACACAGGAAAAAAAACTTTGGAACAAAGTATCAATCACTTCTTCATTTAAACTAAATGGGGTCCCACTAAACCTACCTCTTCATAATAAAAATAAGTGAGACTTGTACACCGCAAGGACAGCTCAATCGTTTAGTTAATTTCAACATGAAATTCTGAATGGGCGACGGAAGCGTGACAATGGACAAGATGGATCGGTTCATCGTTCATCGACCGCAGCAGTGAATGTGAATTGTGAATGTGGTGCAACGCTCTCTGTTCCAGACAAGCAACCGAACATTCCAGAAGTTCAGTTCTCGGAATGGATCGTCAATTCCAGGAATTCATTCAGAACTGACTGTCGAAGTCAACAACCTGATCAGCAACTCTGTGGATGACGTAATCGTGCTGGGGCCTAAGTCAGACAGGTTTTAGTCAACAAACAGCTTTGACACGTCTAAACATCCGGTTTGGCTGGACAGACAGGTCTCAGTCTGGAGCCCAGACAGCAAATCCGAATAATAACAGGAGACTAAAGAGGCATTAAAGATCAGCGAAATTTCTGGAAGCCGGATGGATGACACAATGGAAGCAATAACCCAAAGGAATGTTACGATGACGTGTGCGTCTCCCGAAACCAAGCATGAGATCGATTTGGCTATGCTACCGAGGTCATTGACCTTCTATAAGTCCATGAATAAAACTTGGCAGACAGACAAGTCTTGAACAATTTGAAAAGTCTGGTCTAGCAGACGACACATCTGATTTGAATGCTGATGCAATAGAATTCAGAGAAAGTTCTGGAAGTCGAATGGGTGGGACAATGACGTCATGCTCCAACCAATGCTGATGCAATAGAATTCAGAGAAAGTTCTAGAAGTCGAATGGGTTGGACAATGATGGCATGCTCCAACCGGGATTATCGTTAGCCAATCACAGCTGAGCACGTGGCTGTCACTTGAATGGTATAAAAACAAAGGCGGCAGCTCCAGTTTCGTCAGTTTTGTTTCAAGTTTGATTCGACAGTTAGCCAGCTCTGCTCAAATCATCAGAAATAACCGAAATTCATCACGATTAGTCCAAGTGATCTGCGGATATACCTACGTCACAGTTTTACGTGAAACATTCAGAACTTTCGATCCTGTTCCATCTGCTGCTGTGTCATTTGATAGTTACCAACACAACTATTGCTGCACTAGTCCGCTCTATAGCCCAGACTATCCAGAAGATGAATCGCCAGTATCAACCAAGACACAAGGCGACACAAGGAGCAATACTGCTTCAACCAAAAGCAAGGAACAAGCCATCCAACGGGGGCGCTGCCAATGGAAACACCAGCAGTTGGATCTCTGGTCGCTCCAGAGAGCTCGGTTGTAAGGGAAACTGTCGTGTCAGAGCTACAACAGATCCTGCAGGAATCAACAAATTCGTGAGAATCGAGAGAAGAATTACACACGAGGATATTCAAGGTGTCTCCATCAAACAAGAAAACATCCGAGAACTTTTCAACTACCTGACTGTTCTCATCTCAACTGTCCTCGACGTGTACGTTAACAGAGACGGGCACGTGACACTTCCTACATCTCTAAAGAAGATCAGAAAGACCGCTGTCGAACGTGGATGGGAAACAACCAATGAAATAGATGAAAAGCAGGACATAACAACAATAAGTCAAGAGTTCTTGAAACCAGATTCCTTTCTTGTTGACACCAGATTCGTCCATACCTTTGTTCGCACAGACTGGGAAGAAGAAAAGCCCCTTGCTGCACCTCTCTCCATCTTCTCACTCATCCGTTTCGCGAATGCTCCATTCGAAAATGTCTTCAGATCACAGAGAAGCAAGATGTTATTTTTATTAGCGACTGCCTACGCAAGTACATCCAGTCGGAACTCGCTGATTCAGCAGGACCATCAAATGCTTCAAATTCAACATTGTCTCCAACACTCGCTCCATACTCCAGCGATGATGAAGCAATGGATGATAACACAAGGGACTATGTAGCACCCACTAGGGACTACCAGCCTGAGGACTATCACTGGGGCAATGAACTCTTCCAATCACATCAAGCACCTGAAACCCTACCTGAGGAAAAGAAGAGCGGTGTCGCCAAGAAAAGGAAGACCAACGCAAATGGTGGAAAGTCATCACCGGATAAGAAAAAAAAACTCCGACGAACATCTAGAAGATAGTGCACCAGCCGACACCCAGTGCCCAAAATGCCACAAAACGTTTTCAAGACCTTTCTTCTGTCGTCAACACCAGTCGAAATGCCACCCTGTGTCGTGCAATATACGTGGGGTTTTCAAAAAGTTCGTAGAAACCCACATGCAGACTTGCAATGCAAGCCATTTTTTCTTGTGCTTTCATCGCATATTCTACCTGAATTGTGATGCACACGATGGCTCACTTCTCCAACTTCGACACTCCTTCCTGGAACAAGAAAACTGATTGCCCTCCAGTCATTCCCTGTCTGTCACCACCACATTTTTTCATCGCTCAAAATTTTTTGAATGCGATGGAATTTTTTCAGTTTTGGGAACAAATGCAAGTTGCTTGGGGCCGGTGCAGGGAACAGGCTGGGTGGTTCAACAATTCAAAGCTTCGGTTATGATTAGCAGCCACTTGACCAGTTGACCAACATGCATTTGTGTTAACTTGATGGAAGGTGGTTCTTTCTTCGATTATTTCCTGTCGTTAGCTCTTGACCTCAGAACCTCAAATTGTGTTTAAAATCTGCGTTGTGTTGGCATGTCCCGATAAATCAACATTTTCCTGGCAAATTCAGGGATCCGGGAGATGTGCCAGACAATCAAGGCTGTTTTTGGCCAGCAACTCCAATGGCCATCTTTGCAGGACACCCTGTCCTTCCCGACATTCAGAAAACATTTGGTCGCAGTTGAATTCAAAGCGACAGACAATCCTGGTGCTGCCTGCAACTTACCATGAACTTGCCTCAAAGAATACAGAAAGCAGGAGAAGATACCTGATAACAACCGTACCTCATTTTTCTCCAACCACAAACCAATCGTCCAACCGGCATGGACACTAAGTTACACAGAATCACTGATTTTAATCAAAGAAAGCCAAAAATCAGCAAGGACAGTAGCAAAAGACAGTGGTTTAACGTGGCAAAATTAGGCCCGGATAATCCCAACTTTAAGATATGTTTCTACGAACTTTCTGAATGCCCTTCGTATGTACCTTCCAGGCACCTTCCCAAATAAAACTTAAAACGCACACCGCGTCAGTTCACGGGTGTGGAAACTGTGGCAAGAAATTCAAAGACAATTGGCTCTTCAAAAACCACAAACGCACATGTAGACACCAGGTGCAATCCTCCACAAAGGGAACAATACCAGGACAAAAGCACACCTCCACGGCAGACCCAGTCATTGTGCCTCACAGAAAACTTCCTCCAGGAGTAACCTCCACGGAACAGTGTTTCAACCAAGCAGCTGACCTGTTCCAACTCAATATTTCCCAGCCAAAGGATATCGTCTTCTCGTTGAAGAATGCAGCTTTCCTTGCACGAAGGGTGCTGAAAATGTGGCGTCGAAGAGGCACCAGTTGCAATAAAGCGTAAAGTGGTGGTTGGAGACCGAAGTTCAGTATCAACGGGACGTAGACGAGAGAGAACTAATCACTGCTTGGCATCGCAGCAAGTGTTTCGTTTCCACTTTTGCTGTGAAAATTAAAGGACAGATGAAAGACGCAGTTGAAAAGGTGCTCAAATCCTTCAGTGATTTTGTGGAACAAGGAAGCAACTGGACATTAAACAGAGTTCTGCAGATCAGATTGGGTGTTGTGAAATATACACCTCTAGCCAAGACATCCGGAAGCAGTTTTGTGCCCCTACCCCCGAAACTGAGGAGCAATAAGTAGGGGAGACCGGGGCAATGGTTACCTGCGGGGCAAATGTTACCTCTTAAATTTCGAAGGCTTCGCGCCAACTCAGCTGATTGGGACTTTTCATGTGTGTGGTATGTCTGTTGGCCTTTGTTTTTTTGGCGCCTGTTTGCCGCTCGGTTGACTGTTTTTGCGCTCCGTGAAGTAAATGTGGTTTTCGTCGTTTTTCGTCTTAAATTTGCAGTGAGCGGATGTGTCGATGGTGAAGATGTTGTGGGCCGCATCGAGGTGGTTCTTTCAGTGGTTCTTTGTCTGTTGGGTCATGCTGCTGTGCTGAATTTTGGTTTCGGTGAATTGAAGGGATTTCGAACTACAAACAGAAAACATGGCGGCGTCAATGCGGGGCAAATGTAACCGGGTGGGTAACTTTTGCCCGGAGGGTAACATATGCCCCGCTTTGGTACAATTTGGATTTCTTGCTTTAGATTAGTTGATTGGCTTTTATTTCTGCCTACCTTGGATAGATTACGACCCTGCATTGGCACCTACCTGTTAAAATTGGGACAAGCACGAAACGAATTACCTACCTATTTGTTGTCTTTGGCCTGCGTGCTGTACCTGAGCATCGTGCTTAGGCCTATGATGGTTCGCCACTATCAAAAGAAGAATCCACCGCCAAAATGGACAGGCGATGATATGGAAAATGCTCTGACTGCCATTGATTCCGAAGAAATGTCGATCAGAAAAGCTTCTCGCACGTGAGTCCTGTCTCTGTTGTCTGTTATTTTTCTGCCATTCTCTCTCCTTTGTGTCGATCTTATTGATGTTCTGCGGGTCTCTGAAATCCATCAGGTGCAATCCACGAAAAACGTCGGCCTTGTTATGCCGCAGTGCCAGGAGCAACGTTTCCCTCCTTTCTCATTTCAGGTTTGGAATTCCAAAGGTGTCGATTCTAAAGCGGATGAGGAACCCAGAGATGTCGAAGTGCCCGAAGAAAGGCTCCTTTGCTCCGGTTTTCACCGGGGAGATGGAACGGGAGTTGAAAGACCACATCCTGCAGATGCAGAAACGATTTTATGGACTGACATCCTTCGACGTCAGGCGATTGGCTTTCGATTTGGCATCGAAGCACAATCTTCCCAACAACTTCAATCCTGTTCGAAAACTTGCTGGTCCAGATTGGCTTCAGGGTTTCCGTCGCCGTAACCCGGAGATATCCATTAGAAGCCCTGAAGCAACCAGCGCATTTCGTGCAGCAGCATTTAACAGAGTCCAGGTTGGCTTGTTCTATGCCAATTTGAAGGAAGTTCTTCGCAAAATTCCGGACGTCGATGCATCTCAAATTTACAATGTCGACGAAACTGGACTGAATACCGTGGTAAAGCCGCAGAAGATTTTGGCTGAAAAAGGTCGAAAGCAAGTTGGAAAAATCGTTAGTGCGGAGAGAGGGGAAAATGTCACAGCGGCCCTTTGTTTTTCGGCAAGTGGCACCTATGTCCCCCCGTTTCTGCTCTATCCACGGAAGAGGTTTTCCGAGGTGCTTCTGCGAGGATGTCCTCCTGGTACCATTGCATACGCTAATTCTTCCGGCTATATGGATGCAGAGCATTTTTCGAAATGGATGGACCATTTCATAAAATTTGCTAAGCCCACGCCCGAACGGCCTCTTCTCTTGATCTTAGATGGCCACGTCAGCCACAAAAGTTTGAATGTGGTTGAGAAGGCATCTGCGAATCATGTCCACATGCTCACGATTCCACCCCACACTAGCCACAAAATCCAGCCTTTGGATTTAACGTTCAATGGTCCGTTGAAGAAGCAGTTCGGGAAATCAAGCGACAATTGGTTGGTATCTCACTGTGGAAAAAGAATCAGCATTTATGAGGTAGCTGAACTTTTCGGCCAAGCTTACACAGCTGTAGCATCCATTGGAAAGGCGGTCAAGGGCTTTGAATGTTCCGGAATTTTTCCCGTAAACCCCGATGTGTTCTCAGAGGAGGACTTTCTTCCGGCTACTGTTACGGACCGACCAGATCCGACTCTGCCAGAGCAGCCCAGCGGAGAGCAGGCTCAGATTCACGAAGCTGGGGATTCCGATTCAAATTCCGCACGATCAGCCTCAGTGTCTCAACAGGGTGCCAGCAGCTCTGGATCCAGGCCGACTGTGGCACCAGCAGCTGTTGCGTCATGTTCAAATGTGGTTTGGCCTGCTCCCATTGCAACCAACGCGGCTATGCCCAACTCGACTCCTGACACGGAACATGTCCGACAATCATCTCCTAAAGACAGTTTTGCAGAGACTATCGGAAAATTGTCCCCGTTTCCGGTAGCTCGAGACACTGGCAAGCCACGCAAACGAGCAGAGAAATCAGCAATCATCACTGGTTCACCATTCAAGCGGCAGCTGCTCGAGAATGAGGCAAATAAGAATATCAAATCAGGAACAGGGGCGAAGACTTCAAGACCGGCGGCTCCGAAGACCAAGAGCAACAAGAAGAAAGAAGTGGCACCTAAAAGCGTCATCATCAATCTAGAGAGGTCTTATGACGACGACGAAGAAAACGATGACCCACCTTGCCTCTATTGTGAGGAGAAATTCAGCAAGTCAAAGGAAGGAGAAGGATGGGTTTGCTGCATGATTTGTGATGCATGGGCGCACGAGGATTGCGCCGGCTCTACGAAAAAAGACAAATCCTTTGTTTGTGACCTTTGCTGCTAGTGCGAACGTCAAACTCCAAACCTACCTAATAAGCCCATCCTTTGATTTTTTTCCAATTGCTCTTGGTTTTTAATTGTTTCTTTTTTTTTAATTTTATTCTCCCAATAGTCCGTGACCTTATTCAATTCCCCTACTTCTGTGCTAAGTGCCCAGGCCTATTCATCCTTGGAACACTTTCGCGTCCGACAAGGCTGCTCAAATAAAAGTGGGTCAGTTATTTCGCGTGAACACGAAAACCCGAAGAAGATCGATAAGGCCGACAAAGCGAAAGTGAGGCACCGGACTGATGCTAAAAGATGGCCTGCCAAGAGTTTTGGCTCAGGCCGAGAGGCCACTTTTATTTGTGCCGCCTTGTAGGAAGGCCTGGCCTATGAAACCTTCATTTTGTTTCACGATTTCACACCCAACACATTTTTTCGTGGATTGCACCACAATGGACCTGAGCTATCTGGAATTTTTCTCTATGGCATATTAACCAATTTATCCAAATTCACATCTATTTAACCAGTAATATTGATGGACTTCATTGATTTGAGCCAATTTTGCAAATTACAGTATGGATTCAGAATGTTATTGAAAGAAACGCGCTTTTTATAACATTTTTCAAGAACCTATTTTTGCTATATGGGGCAAATGTTACCCCCAGGGTATTTTATGCCCCGCACCATGGGGCAAATAGGACCACTCGACTTACTTCTCTAAAACATGATTAGAGAGAAGAAATCAGTGTTTTTCTGGCAAACCTTGGGCTCTGCACCAAGGCAAAAGATGCAGTTATCACTTAAACTGTACGCGGCAGTCCATTGAGTGTTGTTTTCAAGATATGGGCATTTCCGCCTTAGGGGGTAACCATTGCCCCGGTCTCCCCTATGTGGTTAACATTCAGAACTTCAACGACTCCCAGTGTTTCAAGTACTGTATTTTGGCGGCACTGAATCCGAATGTCAGAAATAGGCAAAGGATTTCCAACTACCGGGGGATGGAGGAACAGTTGAATTTAGAAGGATTGACGTTTCCTCTCAAGGTTAAGGATGTTAGAAAATTCGAACGACAAAACCCCATCTCCGTTAACGTCTTCGGTGCTACAGAATCTGGTGAAGAAATTTCACTGGCTACATGATTAACATTTTGTGCCTATATTGTTGATTTGAATTTCGCAATCTGGTGAAGATTGCAACGAAATGCTTCAATTCCATAATTTCGCCCCAAGATGCTTCAATGCCAAATGCCAAGCTGTGCTTCAATTCCATATCTTGATAAGTTATGGCGCGGAGCGATATTTTTCCACAATGCAGATCAAATACGTGCTTTAAAAGTACAAGCAATGGCAGATCAGATCCGAAAACTCTGGGTAGTTAGATATCAGGAATATATTCAGCCCAATTTAGGATCTTTCCCTTTGCAAGTAGGTATCAGCATCAGTTGAATTGCGATGCCAATGTATTGTTTCGCCAAACGAAGATTGAAATTTTACAAACCTATGTAATTGAGCAAAGATCTGTAAGGTCATGTGACGTTTTGGCAGCAGCGTGCATGGCTAACGTAATGTCACGCGAGTTCTCAAGTGACATTAGGATGGCCATGCACCCTGCCTGAATCTAGCCGGAATAGAGGAAACTGATGCAATTTCTAAATTGTAAAATTTCAATCTTGCT
Organism: Sinentomon sp. SZTP_YWyxl; assembly: GCA_030068105.1. NCBI lineage: Eukaryota > Metazoa > Arthropoda > Protura > Sinentomata > Sinentomidae > Sinentomon > Sinentomon sp. SZTP_YWyxl. Next base: position 30,322 of record JASGXE010005412.1, read on the forward strand.
TTGGCGGAACGATGTAAAATACCATAAGTTTTTACAGATACCTTTGCAGACGGTGATCAAAATTGGAAAAATGATCAAGATTGGATTTTTGCTGTTCTGCTTCATTTTCTTGTCATTATTCGGCAGCGCAGCAGATTTCGGTCAAATTTGAGGTGCACAGTAAAGTAACTTGTTGCCTCTTGCGGCAGGATAGGTATGCCAAGGCAGGATATGCAATTTGCATTTTAATTGGTGCAGGATATGCATTCTCAATTGCTCATATCAGCTATTTGGTGGTAACAAACGACAAAAATGCAAGCGCTGGAGGATGAGGGCTTGATGTGTGGATTTAGAGATGTTGTGCACCAAATCCAACTCCAACGAAGGGAGTTCAAGTCTTAAAATTTTATTTGCTCCAAGGACAAAATGTGACCAACCGCTATTGAAAAATGTGAGGAAGGGGGTCATATACGAGTATCTCGGTGACGCAATTTAATCCTGACGAACTTCCTGCGGAAAAAAGCTGCATCGGCTGTTATGGTTTTCAGGAAATCACCGCAAGGGAACACAAGCACTCTGTTCGCATCGGCTTGACAGAAGGATGAAGAGCTTATTGGTCAAAGTCGACTTTGTCCCAATTTAGACGGCTCCGACAACAAAAAAGAGGAAAGCACGCCATGCAATTCAAAACATGGAGGAAAAGCAAAAATTCGCCGTTTTGCCCGTGGCAAAACACAAGTTAAACATTCACAACACAAGTTAAACACAAACTGAATATGAATTTTGAAATTTGAAGAATTTTCTTGAAATTAAAAAAAAATAAAGACATTTAAATTTTAAAAAATTAAAAAAAAGATTTTTTTTTAATTTTTTTAAAATTTTAAAAAATTTCGCCCTCTGCATTTCGCCCCTAGGCTCGAGCCTAGCTAGCCTATTGGAAAAGGTGGCCCTGGCTACATGTGGTGCAATCTAAAACTGCCGGTTGTTTTTTACTCAACAAGGATTTGAACATTGCAGACAGTTTGTCAATTTTGCCATTTTACCTTGAATTCTCATCCTGCGATAGTTGTCCCCACTTTTGAAACGATGATGGTAGAGTGGACATCAGATCATCTATCTAATTCTTCTTCGTCTGATGCCTCTACGTCTGTGTTTTCTTGGATTTCAGTTCCAGTGGCACTACTGCTCAAATCAGCGAGACTGTTGCTCACGGCTACAGCTGAAATGTTTCCCACGGCTCCAATGGTATTGTTGCCCACGGCTGCAGCATTGT
>JASGXE010005413.1:0-24096 GCA_030068105.1 Sinentomon sp. SZTP_YWyxl
TGTGGGGCAGGACTGCCAATCTGACATCTCGGAGGAAACCTTCCAGCGACGAACCGGCAAAATGGCGAAACGTCTGCCGGCGAAACGTTCAGGTGACACACATCATCCACCTGAAGAACCTTACCTGATGATCCGAGTTCATGTAAAATTCGCCTTGTGACCGAAACTGAGCAATCTTGGAGATTTTTTAGAAGTTTTCTTGCTTGAAAATTTGATATTTTTCGTCGTCAAACCTTTATTCCTTAACTTAAACCGTCACCCACGGCGGAATAAAGTTGAAGTATCAAATCGACTGAAAATCGATGTTTTCTGCCTCGACACAAATTATTTCGGAGAGGATCTCTCCGGTTTAAGTAGTTCCGGACTAACTTTATGTTGCGGCAGAAATCCATGCTCCGATATAAATTTATGCCGTTACCTCGACTTATTCCGAAGAGGATCTCTCCGGTTTAGCTTATTTCACAATTTCTGCCGCAACAAATCGCTATACCTGAACATCTTCTCTCCACCGTCAGAAACTGGAAATATATTTGATAGTTTTAGATTACGAATTTTCAAAGCAGTCCCCTCCAACATTTAAGCACTACTGCAATCGGACTTTCTACAAGTCAAAAGCCTTACGCCTGTCGCTTTTGTACAGGGTGTCAAAATAAGATCTGATGGCAACATAAATCTCCTCTTCTGTTGAAAATTGACGACCTGGCGAATTTTTTTTTAGATTGACGAAAAGCCAGAAGTCGCACATAGCCGAATCAGGTGAATTCGGAGGATGATCAATGACAGTTCGCATTGTTTGCCCCAAAAATCAACCGTTGCCTTTGCTTTATGCAACGAGGTGTTGTCGTGGTGAAGCAGTAATGCTCTCACTTGAAGAGCAGCGAGGATTTCTGGCTGGCATTTTGTGGTGTACCAATTGGCTGGAACTGTTGTTTGTTCTTCCAACTTAATTGCCTTAACCAGACCGGTAGTTCTGAAAAAATATGGAGCACATTACGTTTTTCATTACACGCTGTTTCTTCGGTGTCGTCGATGTTGGGTCATTTTCGTCGATCCACACCCGACTTTGCTGGCATGTTGGGACGTCGTAAAATGGGATGTATGTCTCAACGACAGTGACAATTCTTGCAATGATGCGATGGCCGCCCTCCTTGGCCATTCTCAGAGTTTGCTGGCTGCTTCGTTCTCGCTCAGCCTGTTGGAACTGAGTTAACTTTTGCAGCACCCATCGACAAACGCCTTTCTTCATGTGCAAGTCCTCATGCGAGGATTTTTTCCACTGCTGCGGATCCAATCCCCAATGATTCCTCATCCATTGCAAACGTGTATTTCGGATCATCCGTTACCGTACGTTTCACTGCAGCAACACTTTACTCGGAAACAGCTGTTCTGGGACACCCTGTACGTCCTTCGTCAAAAAGAGAATAACGCCCTCTTCTAAATTATGCAAACAACTGTAGATGGTTGCTAGAGAAGGCCTCTCTCCGCCGAAAACAAACTCCCGTCTTTCTTTGCACTGATCAACATTTAAACCACTCTTAAATCGGAGTAAAGAAATGTCCTAAAATGCTCTGAAGCAAGCTCAATTTAAAAGCCACAAAATGGAACAAAGAAAATGTTTTTATTGTGACAGTGCAAAAGACTGATTGCAAATTTTCTGTTCCAAGATCTTGAAAAACATCAAAGTTCGTAATCCCAACAAAACCCGGTTTCTCAGTAAACACACTTCCACACATCTCAAAACTTTCAGAGTGACCTTCGTAAATTTGGTCCTTGGTTGAGGGCTCGGACTCGTGCCTAAATGGTACAGAAGCACCGGGTGGGCCATAAAGGAGCCCTGCACACATCATCTTGAAAGGGGTCCTTATGAAATAAGACTCTGCATCGCTGCCTTCATGGTGCAGAAACGCTAACTGGCCCAAAAATATGCCATGCACAAATCATTAGATGGGCCCGAAGTCGGATTCGGCACTGATGCCTTTATGGCACGGAAGCACGGAACAGGTGTGAAATGGATGTGAATCAAGGATGGAACATGCTGGACTACCCTTGTACCACTACTACGTGGGTTGTACCAGAATTAATGGAAGTTGCATCCTCAAATGCCTTGGGTACAACTTTAATCAATTTCACCTGTTAAATCACTGGAGGCATTCTTCCTTGACATCGATGCAAATTTCCACCCTTCTCATGCGACTATCAGAAGTTCCACGTTGTTACAAAGTGGGCTCTTTTTTGCCTCTGAACTTGAGCTTTTGACCAGGGCAGGACAGAGGAAAATTGCAGTCCTGACATTGCCCGCTTGATTGTTCTAAAAAGGCGAGAGTTGTACAAGCTGAGGTCTGGTGTATCTGTGAATGCCTTGTGAGAACCATCTTTCTCTTCTGCAGGGTATCCCAAAATTTCTGGATTTTATGATGGCGATATTTTCATTTGGGGTCTTTTTTCATTGATTCTGCAAGCCGACTGAGCCATTCTGGTACGGATTTTAGAAAATTCCTTTCAACCAAGAATACTTCGGATCAAGCCATCAGACAGAAGGATGTTTGGGGCTGAATCAGCTGCAGTTGTTCTGTATTCATCTTCCACTGCCTCTGTGCACCACCCATTTTTCGCTCGTTCACAACCTGACTTTTATCTTGTGATTGAGGGTCATTTTTGAACCACCTTGTAACACAGGAAACATGTTGAATTATTCAAACACCAGTGGAAACTGAGTGACAATGGTCACCATATCCTGCCTCCAAAATGGCAGAATTTTGAGTTGCATAATCTTCTAGATCTATGCCATTGAATTGTTTGAATTGTTTTTCCACCTTTGAAAAATCCTTGCTTTTTCTTCAGAGCACAAAACACATTGAATTCAAACATCTCTGTACTGAGTATCAGAAGGCTAATAAAGTTTTCTTTTGGCACAAATGTCCACCACATATGTATGAGTTGAAGCAAACCAAAATTTGCCAAAATCGCATGCTGAATACAACGACAATGAGCCAACTTCCATTAATTCTGGTACAACCTACGTACCCCAGTTCTACCCACTGATACTTGTTGAATCCGTACTTATGCGTGTTTTGCCTATTTTTTTCTCATGGACAGCCGTGCTTTTTTTTGCTTGCCATTGTGTGACATTTGTTACCCAAACTTTCCAATTCTTTTTTTTTTCAACATTTTCCATTCTAGTTTGACCGCATGATCAACATGTGTCAACCTGTCCACAAGCGTTACAATGTTGCCATCACGAAGGTGCTTGGCAAGTACATGGAAGCGATCGTTGTCGACACGGAACGGACGGCCAAACAGTGCATCCAATATTTGAAGGAGCAAATGTTGGAACCAGAGACATTCTTACCGTTGGATTACATTCAGGCTAAACCACTGAAGGAACGACTAAGGTCAGTCTGGGTTGGCGCATTGGCTAAACCTCATAGATCATGGGGATATTTGTCTTCCCATTGAACTAGTCACTTCATCAGATATTTTTGTCTCAAATTTTGTTTTTGATATGCGCATCATGCAAAAAGGGCGTCTGTAGTGGGAGCAAAGCTCCCCATGTGGTTTCTGGTCTTGGAGTCCCATGGCACACACAGGTGCCTGGTCCTGATTGAATAGAAAGAACAGTGCCGCATGTGGCATCCTGGACCTGGTGACAAAGGAGCTGATTTTTATTGGCTGAAAAAAGTCGTGTGAGTTCATTTTCATGGCCCAGAGGTCGGGTATGTCTGATGGATTGAATGGTGGAGAAGGGCTACAAAAAGTCTCCGAGCCTTGAGAAAGAAGTTTCGAGCCCCATGTAGGATCCTGAGACGTTTTTTGCTGTCCAGGGCAATTTTCTGCCTGCCGTTTAGCTCATTTTCCCGGTCCACTGGGATCCCGGAGAGCTTTATTTGATCTCCTGATGTTTTTGACACGGTCAGACATCATACGTCACTGAGGTGTTTTACAAATCCCGTTTAGATGTCAGAGCTTTCTGTGCAAGAATGCTCGATTAGGGCCCTATACTCGCTGAATGATTAACCGTTGTACCTGCTTCTTTCCTTTCCGTTTCCTACCGCAGGAGCATCCAGGAGCCGAAGAACGTCAAGTTGCTCTACGACGTGTTGAACTACAGTCCGCCGGACATAAAACGTGCCGTTCTGTTTGCGACGAACAACGCTCTGGCTTGTGAAACGCCTGAGGATGCAATGAAGGCGGCTTACGAAATGGAAGGAGAGTCACACAGATATGATGTAAGAAATTTTCTTTATTGCACTGCATTGTCCTGAATGACTTACCTATCCACGATTCTTTCCCTGTGGGGCTGGGGGAGGTTCAGTTACTAACCGAAGATTCTTCTAACTAAGAGATTGTGTGGATCCTGCCTGCTGTTGGCACATGTTGAGCTGGGTAAGCAGGTTTAGGTTGGTTTTTCAGTTTTTGAACGTTTTGAAAAAAGCAGTCGATTTTCGACAATTTTGCGAAAATCTGCAGCTAACTTGTACAAAAGTAGCAAAATGTCACAATTATTATCATTGTGACAATATTTTGATGATTGTTGAATTTCTGCAGGTGTTTGTTTGCATTGTGTTTTCTGGAACAAAGAGAATATCCCAAATTCTGATTCTGTGGAAGCCAGACAAAACAAATGATGATAAATCAAAAATCTTGTTTGTAATGCCCAAAGGAATTCGCACGGGAGTTGCAAAAGGAAATCAAGTACGAAATCAACACAAAAACGAAGGAAATTGCATTTAAGCACCATTCCAGGGTAAGTCAGCATCTGTAACTAATCAACATTCAAAACTTAGAGCTCAAGTCCAGCCAGGACAGTTAAGTCTTCTGGAAGAACTGTCTCCCCAATGCAAAAAGCCCAAAAGCCTTGACCTGGCAAAAGAAGAAAAATAAACAATTGACGGCTGATCAATATTATTTTTGGTTGATCCGATCCCAGAGAGTGCAGTTTTGTCTTGCCACCGCCATCGGCCCCTTCTCATGTGGCAACTGATGAAGGTTCAGAGGGATAGACAGAAACAAAAATCTGGTCTTTGAATTTGATTGGGGAATTTGATCAGCTGCCATTTGTTTATTTTTCTACAACACAAAAAAGTTGTAAAACAACATAAAACAATACATCAAAGTGCGCATTCCAATTTAGGAAGTAGAACAGAAAAAAAACACTTGTTGCATTTTTCGTCTCTCCAATCAGCAGTCATCCAATAATTGTTTTTTTCCTAGGCTGTCGCATTGGATGGAACATTCTACCAGAAGTCTGGTATTATCTCCGGTGGAAGTGTCGACCTGGCACGGAAGGCTAAACGTTGGGATGAGAAGCACCTTGGTCAGCTGAAACAGAAGAAGGAGAAACTGAGCGAGGAACTGAGAGAAGCGATGAAGAAGTCGAGAAAAGAGTCGGAGCTGAACACTGTCGAATCGCAGATCAAAGGGCTCGAGACGAGGCTGAAGTATTCGAGAACTGACAGAGAAAACACGGTTCGTTTTCTTGCTTTTTGTGTTTTCGTGCGGTGTGTGTTTTTTGTGTGTGTTTTCATTGCCTTTTTCTTCTTTTGACTGGATGTCATTGACATGTTTCTTTACATGTACTTCGGATTTGTCTTAAAATATTTGCTGTGTGACATAAGGGCTGGCATGTCTGCCTCGTGATCCAAGGGGGTTCCTGGGTTCAATTCCCAGTGGTGACGTTGTTTTTTTTTTTTTTGTAAACTTGGATAGCTGGAAACTTGGATGGACTGTGACGGAAAAGGCACGACCATTTCTTTTTGCTGAGAAGTCGCCGATGCAGCGAAACATGCTTTAAAGGAAACCCAGATGTGGCCTCAGAAATAGGCTGGGCAGCTTTCAGTCGCAGAGAAGCCACATGGATAAAGCTGTCCACATGTGAAAATCCTTGCACAGCCAGTTACAGATTACATCCGATGAAGAATAGTTTTTTTTTTATCGGAGTCTCTGAATCTGCAGTCAGCTTAACTTTTATTTTCGGAGTTTCTTTGCGGAAATTAGCTGACAACTGCACCTTTTCATTTTCCGCAATCTTCGCAGATCAAGCAACGATCACAGCTGGAAGCGGAAATAGAAAGTGTAAACTCAGAGATGATGAAGTTCGGTCCGGTCGTCAACAAAATCCAACGCCAGATGGACAAGCGCGGGGAGTACATTCAACGGAAGAAGGAACAGATGAACAATGTTGAGGACACCGTGTTTGCCGGCTTCTGCGCCCAGATCGGCGTTGAAAACATCCGTCAGTACGAAGAACGGGAGCTTAAGACGCAGAAAGAGCGAGCTAAGGTACGAAACGAAATAGACAGCCAGAAACATCGGATTCTGGCCCAGCTGGATTTCGAGAAGTCAAAGGATACAAGCGGTGAGAATCTCTACCATTATTTGACTTGCGACCGCCGTCATTTTGCTGGATTGTACAGCCTTTTCCTTTGAAACTGACCAGTTTACAGTGATGTTAGCGATCATGACAGCTGGAATTTAACACTGCAGTCATGCTTGGTCATGGCTTGCTTGGCACGTTTACGTCCATTTCCTACACATCTGCAAGCCTTGCGCTTCTGCTGTGAGAAAGGTGAAATCCAGCTAGGCCTACTAAAATAACTACGAGCATGTTACAGTATATTGGACAATTTCAAAGGTAGGCACTGTACTAGCTTCACCATGAGAATTTATTCTAATTATAATCTACATGGAATGGTGTTCGAGATCTTGAATTTGAAAAAATTCTTTTCTCAAGGTCTGGACGTCTGTAATGCCGCACACATGATGGGTTGGCGGTGTCGCACCGACGGACAAAAATTTGACATACAAGAGCTATACCAGATCGGGGGACTGGGATAGAACGGACTGAGGCAAAGTGGACTGAGGCAAAAGTGAACTGAGATAGAATTGGACAAAGGAGGGAGTTTTTGCATGGAGGTGGAAGCTTACACCTGTCCTGACCTTAACCTAACCTGAAACCTAACCCGCAGAAATTACAAAAATCAGCCTCCAAAATGCAAAAATTCTGCCTCAGTTCTTTCTGCCCCAGTCACCGGTCCCGCTATACCATTTTTCCGCTGGATTTTTCATGCTTGTTTTTTTTTTTCGTTTTGATTTTGTTAAATTTGATTTTGTTGTCTTCTGGCTCTGGGGTGTGACAAGAAAGGCTGACTGTTCTGTAGAAAAATGTGGTGTACGGCTTATTTTTCCAGATTGGCCCATTTAGGTTGGATTTGCTTAATGTGGATTGGCTCATTTGACGATGCTTGTACCCTTTCCTGGAGATGGATTCTGACTTCCCTGCTGCCTCAAAGCACCACTTACTTTTTGGCAAACCCTGAAATTGCATATCCAGGCGTAGGATAACGTTCTTTGTCTGTGAATATCAATGTGGAGAAGGAATACTGAAATGACATGTCAAAATGACACCACATGGTCCATAGAAAGTCATTTTTGCCCCCATTTTCTCTCAGGACATCGAATTGTCTGGCAAATTTCTCCACATTTATGCGAAGCCAGGCGTGGCAGAAAAACTAGCTATTTTTTGCTTCACCTGTCAACTCTTTCTAAATTATGAATTCTCTGAATGTCTCTTCTCTCCATCCTCAGAGAATGTCGATCGTTGGGAGAGAGCAGTTCAGGACGACGAAGATGAATTGGAGAAGTGTCGACAGGCCGAAGAGAGACAGAAATCAGAGATGGACACCGATCTACGTCAGCAGAGCAAACTGAGAGATGACAAGAGTCACAAGAGGGAGGAGATTTCCGACGTTGAGAAGGAGATCGGAGAGGTGAGGAGCGGATGCGGTTGGGACTTTCATTTTATCACCCAATTCGGGATATGTTATTGTTTTTGTGAAGGAGATTGGGTTGTGATCCGATGGGAAGAATTTCTCACTGAAATATCACCCTTACCGGGAATTTCGACGATTTTGTCTCCATGGTGCGAGTTGAGTCAACGTTTCGGGTGCATCGCGCGTCCGAAACGTCGACTCAACTCACACCATGGAGACAAAATCGTCGAAATTCCCAGTAAGGGTGATATTTCAGTGTCAAACACGTCTCCAAGTTTCCAACCCACTGTTTACAGTTTAAGAATTTCTCAACTGAGAAGACATTTTTCAGCTTTAAAGTTTATTTTTCAACATTGGGAAGACGGTACCTGTTGTTTTTGGGACCGGAAAGCATTTTGTTGCTTTCCTGCGAGTTCAGTGGGATATTTTTCTAGCTCAGAAGAGGAGGTTTTTGTGACTTTCAACCTCTTTTATTGCTTTGCTGTGCATTTTTTTAAAGTTCGAGTTCATAGACTTTCTTTTTTGTTCAAATCCGCATCGCCAGAGTTTGTTGGGTTATACAATTGCAGAAATTGGTTTTATCATTTTTTATTATGATCAATCTTTTTTTTTTTGAATAATCTAGTTTTTGATGACAATTTTATTGTTTTTTTTTTCTTGATAATTTTTAGTGTGATTATTTTATCGTCATCGAATCGAACAGCTTTTGTTTTATTCGCAATGTTTTGCAACGAAAAAAACACATTTAACGGGGTGTCTAACAATTGGAAAATGAGATCTGTAAAAGTTGGATACTTTCTCGTGAAGTTCTGCACAACCACACAACGGAAATAATCGCCACCTTGCCTTCAAAATGCGCCTCCACTCCACTGCATCAGGTGGTCTCCCTCCATTTGCGTCAAAGGAAGTCGAAACATTCCACCAGGAACATTCCCCCAGCAAATTTGACTCTCACTTCCCCACAGTTGTATCATGTTGACGTTGTGGGACCTTTGCAGTCCTGTCTCCAGATGGGACTGCATTCAAGACAGGATTGTGCAGAGGGCTGGCTTTTTCAGCGACACTCGTAAAGGTGTTTGGTCCTGGCTTCGCTAGAGTCCCTCAGTTCGAATGTTGATTAGTCTTTGGTGTTGGTATTTCCATAGAATGGTGCTCAAATGCAATTTTCCACTTTTGAATGACTGGACCAGTGGACCTGATAACCCGTGATGCCAAAATATCCTCATAAGGGTTGCCATCTCCAGATAAACAACCCTCCAAGGGTCTTCCAACCCTTCACACTGGGTGCACTGCAAGAAATTACCTGGTTTGAGGCAATTGTCTGATCGAATGTCAAGTTTTGCTGACGACGTTTCGACCCCTGGATGAGTCGTTCTCAGGTCTGATCATGCGATATGTTCGCTGCTGTTGAGTCGCATAACCAGGGTGACTACAGCTCCTATATTTCCTATAATCCCTATTTTTTTTAACTTCCTCCTATATTCTCCTATTTTTCCTATTTTTTTCAGAGTGCTCCTATATTTTTGAAAAAATTAAAGAATGGGGAGTCCTGTGAACTTTATTTGAGGGCATTGCTTGACACAAATACCTTTTTGTCAGATTCAGATTGCTGTCGAGTGTTGCCCTGATAATTTATTTAGCAAATTGTGGTCAATTTAGCAATAATCCTTGTCATTTTTATCTTTTCTTTTTCCCTTCCAGTAAAACTTTTTAGCAAATGCTGTTATTTGTTCCAAAAGCACATTTGCAAAATTGATTTGATTTTGATTAGGTAGAAATCGTTAATGGCCATACGATAGGAATTTGAACAGAGTGTCGAAGGTGATGACCATGTCATAGTTTGCAAACTTCAGAGGACAAAACATAAAACACATCGAATTCTAATGATCGTTCACCGAGTATGAAAAGGCTGATACAGGCGTCATTTGTCAAAAACGTAAAAGGGAGTTCAAAATGAAAATGGTCAAATATTCCCAAAATAGCACGCAGGTTGTTCAAGTGACGCGTGTGTTCTCAATATCTCGATACCCCCGAGTAAAAGTGAAGCCACTGCAGAGATTGTAAGGTTATACGAAGTACTTTCAAAACTTGCGTTATTGCGTGGTAAGCAATATCCCAAGCTGTGGTATGGATGATGCTCTGAGATCTCTGTTGGAAAAAAACATTGTCAGTAGGCCTGTTACCCCATTGGAAATGGGTGTCTCTGAATTCCAATTCCAAAATTGACTGCAGATTCGCGCATTTGTATTTCTTCAAAATTCAAAAAAAAAAAAAAAATCTTGTTTAAAATTGCACTTTCTGTCTGAAAACAACATCCGTTGCTGCAGTTTTAATAAAAGAATACCTTCGGGCTTCATGGAAACAAAAATTACAGAACATTGAAAATTTTCCCCTCAGAGGAAACTTTACCCCGTTTGGCCGTTTATTATCTCTCCACTGCTGGTGTGTAATTATGGATACCTGGGAACTTAGGTACCTGCGTGTTTAACATTGCAGATTTGGACTTGTAATACATTTTTGAACTTCCTATATTTTTGAACTGTCTCCTATTTTTTTTGGACTTCATCCTCCTATATTTTTCCGGCCAGACTCCTGTATTTTTTCAAGCTTCCCGTAATCACCCTGCATAACGTTAGAAGCAGCGAACATCGAATCAACCGATTTGAGAAAGACTCCAGTTCAGGGGGGCAAAATGTTGTCAGACAAACTTGACATCCGATCCCACGATATCCTCAATCCAGGTAATTGTTTACAGTGTTTGTGAAACGGATCTTGGTGCCAGACACAATTTGACACTGGTGAACAAAGCAAGTAATTTTTTGTTTTCTTTTTCCGATGTCCAATGCGTTTAGGCTCGTCGTGAAGTTGGTTCAATTGCCAAAGATATTCACGCGATCAAGAAAGATGTCACTTCATTGGAGAGCAAGCTAGATCAGGGAAAGACCGAACGACACAGCATTCTTATGCACTGCAAGGTTCGTCTAACTGCCTCCCCTCTTCACGTGCTTGTTCACATTAATCCTTCACGATGTGCACAAAAATAAGGGGTATGGTTGATCAAATTTTCCAGAAATCGCAGTTTCGTTTCTGTCTGTCCCTCTCACACTTCATCAGTAGGAAGAGTGCCCGATGGTGGTGGCAGGACCGAGTCCCCAATTCCTGCGGCTGGATCAACCACAAAAAAAAAGTTCCTCTGTCAGTCAGGTACTAAGAGATCAAGTAGTTTGTTCCTGGCTTAGATCGAACCCCTCAGTTTGAAAGCTGATTATTTTTTGATGCTGGTTTTTCCATGGAATGATGTTTAAATGCATTTTTTTTTCAATCCTTCACAATGTGCTCAAATTAGATTTGCTGGTGATGTGACTCCAGAACTTGAAAAGCAATGCTCCTGTGCTGTCCATCATGAAGTCGGGAAAAGCAGCGGAGCCCAAAATTTCATGGCCCTGTTCCCGGATTTCTTTTTTGAACTTTACTGCACGCACAGTGTGTTCCTTTGAAGTTGTCCTGTTTACAGTAGGTAATGCCCGTGATTTATAAAAGCTGGAAGATTGTGATTTGATTGCATTTGGTGTTGCTTTTTCATGGTTGCTTGTGTAGCTTGTTAGCCTTATTCTCCACATAATTCTGCAGGGTTTTGAATTCCAAGTGCCCAGAAAAGCCCAGCTTATTTTTCCAAACAAAGCTCATGCAGACACATGGAGAAGGGGACTAAGAATCCACACATTCATGGAAGTACTTTGCAGCGATGACCCTGAACAATGTTGTGTATCTTTTTTTTGGTGGTCAGCGTGCTCTCAGCATGATGGTGGTCACATTTTCGATTGTGATCACTGCTCCTCCTGGCAATACTCTGGCTGATTTTTAGCCAATCCTCCAACTCTGGTAACTGTACTCTCAATGCAACGTGTGGTTGGCTTTTCATTTTGGTTGTTTTGTTTCCCGGTTTTCTTTTCACCTTAATCGCAACCTAATTAATAATCAACGCCTGGCATTTTCAATTAGGTTGAAGAGATCCACCTTCCAATGAGCCAAGGGTCGATGAACGACATAGGAGCTGGTGACACAACGACCGGGGGTGACACTTCCGACACCGTGGACAGTTCGTCAGCATCCCAGAGTGTCAACTCACAGCTGATCTATGAACGCGAATCAAGGTAGATATGAAAACGTCATCCGGTCAGGAATTGGACTTTGCTGTTTTTTCGCAATTTGATCTGTTTTCCAGGAGTGTTTTGAACTGCATGGACTTCAGTGTATTACTTGGTATGGAGGCTTTCTTTTGTGCAGTTGTGGCGGAATGGTTCCCCGGAATACATAGGTTTCATGGGAAAAACTGAAGGAAATAAAAGGCCAGGAGATTTAGAATGGAAATGAAAATTAGCATGCCGCACTCTGGCATGTTTCTGGTTCTGGGATGGGAAATCGAACTCTCATTTTCCTGCCGTGCAAACGGGGAATGGGACATGCCGTGGTCCAGCATGGGAAATGGAATGCGATTTTCCCGCCGTGTAAAATTGAACACACATGAGCCCTGAATGCTAAACGAAACGAGCTTGGCAGCCATGGGAAATTGAACATTCCGTCACCTGGCATGCATGCCGTTGCCTGGCATGCTGCAAGCAGTTGCCTGATAGGCATCATTGGAAGTTTTTGACTTGTGGTCTATCTGCATTTCTCCGTTCTATTTGCCTCTTTCCACCCAGAATTGTGATGGACTACTCCCGTCTCCGCCACAGCCTGAAAGATCTCGACGATTCGGACGAAGTTAAGAAACAACACGACAAACTGAACAAGATGATAAGCGAGATGGCACACACCATCCAAAAGATCCAAGCGCCGAATATGAAGGTTGGTATGAAGCTTGGGCGATGGAACAACGTGTTCACGAATGTTTGTGTTTCTTCCTGTGGTATGGGATGGACTGGCACCTGTTTTTGGTCACACATCACGGTGCAAGGGCGTGGAGGCACGGGCATGCACCAGGGGTGCATGCCCCTGACTTTTGTGCTTACATCAAAAACATCAAACACTTACCTACCGTATTAGTTGTTTTTCTTTCTTTCTGTTGACTTGAGCATGTTGGGGACTTCTGCATTCGCTAGGCATGGATATAAAGGGTAATGTCCACAATGCAGATGGTGTGGAATTGCACACAGTTCTGGTAGAACTGGCACTTGGAATTCAGGTCGGGGACCTCGGGTTGCTGGCACTGAAACTCTGAACACAGGTTGATGAGATTTTCCGCTCGGAACGGAAGCTGATGATTTGCTCTTAGAATTTTGTTCTCGGGTCGATTGGAATTGAGTTAATTTTCATCTCTCTCGGCTAAAAACTGTCAATAAAGGATTTGTTCAATTCAATTGTTCAATTCAAAACGTAAAACCAGCAAGGCGTGGAAACTTGGAGATTCAGATTGCATGTTAAACAGAATTTAAGTGACTAGCTTGACGCTATTCAGATATCTGTATCAATTAGAGGCGTGACGGGTGCGCTGAATAACGTCTAATTTTCGGTATGTCTAAAAATTCCGCAGAAATTAGTACCAGACGAAAATCAGCTGGATAGGTTAGGGTAGGACAGGTTAGGCTGGGTTAATTTTGGTTAGAGTATCAATTCAGGCCTCACCACACTTTTTAGACCTTCCGAAAATTAGACGTTATTCCGGCAACCCGGTGTAACGTTTCGAGCACCCTCATTAACAAATGGCTGAACTTTAGAAGGCATTGCTGACTGCTGTAGCGATGGGCTGGGAAATTCCTCAGGGGTGCCATGTGCAAAGGATGTTATGTTCCACACAGATATGGCAAAGTGAGGGAGTGTGTGCTTGTCGGTGAGGAGAGTAATGTTGATCTGGAAGAATTTCCCAGGCCATCGCATCATCAGCGGTCAGCAATGCCTTCTTGAGATCAGTCATTCGTCAGCGAGGGTTCGATACTCTCGAAACGTCACGCATCAAATTGATTCGGAGGTCTGAACAGCATCGTTTAATCTCTGAAAAACAGCAGGAGAACTGAATAACTCTTAACACAACTTGACAACACTACTTAACTCTTAACACAGCTTGACAAACTTAACACGGATATCTGAATGGCGTCAAGGTGTTCATTAAATTTCTGAAAAAGTTTACAGTTCGTTTAACTTGTCTCTTGTTCCAGGCCATGCAGAAGCTGGACCTTGCACGTGAGAAGCTGAAGGAGACGAACATTGAGTTTGACAATGCCCGGAAGAGGGCCAAGAAAGCCAAGCAGGACTTTGAGAAGATCAAGAAGGAACGCAATGACCTGTTCATGAAGTGCTTCGAACACGTTTCGAACGAAATCGACGGCATTTACAAGGTTCTATTGCTGTTCCATTGATCAACATTGAACCTTCGAAAATTTCCATAAAATTAACATTTTGGCTTAGGAGACTACGCATTCGCGTCTCCAAAAGACCAAACAATAACTGTGCGCCGTGATGACGAAAATTTCCAAACTTCACCACAATGAAATTGACTATTGCAATTTGCAGGTGGTGTTGATCTCCGTGTGAAAACGAAAATTGTGTGTGCAGTGCTGCCAGGATGTCATGGATGCACACCATCTTCCGGAGACACTGAGCAGACGACAAGTTGCAAAAACTCAGCAGCTCTGTGATCTGTTGTCTGCTCAGTGTGATGAGGAATTGGTGTTCTGGTAACAATGTTCATCCAACTACGTTATCAAATGGATTTCAGCATCTGGTACGGGAGTAAATTTCATCATGAAATTATCGCAAAAACAATATGCAAAGGATCTCGATCTTTTACGTCGCCAAACTGCTTGTCAAAGATATTTCGATCCCAGGAATGGTCTTGTCTTGCAACCACCAGGACTTGTCTTGCACGGTGATGTGTGTGTGCCTGACAGAACATGCTTGCAGGCAGAGGCATTTCCTCGCGAATAGGCCTGACTCGATCTTAAAATCACTTCAGACGAGTTGAAATAAGAGTCCAGCCACACTTGACTGGATTTCCAGCTATCTTTCACAGATGTCTCAATCAGTGCCTAATTGAACTGTTCTTGATGTCAAAAGGGAGGAACCTTCGTTCAGTTTTTTTTTACCGATTGAGTTTCAACTTTGCAAACTGTTTGCGATCACTTTAACTAAATTCTGTGCAAAATTTCACAACTCTGGTGTTGTTGGTTTAAAAGCTGTGGCCTATTTACACTCAAAATCTTGACGAAACTTTTGGTTTTGATCACTGCAGCGCCTAAACCATTGGGGCGAGAGACTTCTTGTTTGCACCAGAGCTCCCTAAATTCAGCCGGAATTTGGGTACCGGAATTTGGGTAGAATGGTCAGCATCCTTGTGAACTTGTGGCTTCCTTGTCCAAACTGCTTGTAGACGTATTTCAATAAATTCGTTTTTAATCTAGGCGCTGGCTAAAAACCAGTCCGCCCAGGCATTCCTGGGTCCGGAGAATCCCGAAGAACCGTACCTGGACGGGATAAATTATAATTGCGTCGCACCCGGCAAACGATTTCAACCGATGTCGAATCTGTCCGGCGGTGAAAAGACTGTCGCAGCTCTGGCTCTGCTGTTTGCCATTCATAGGTTTGTTGCATGTTGCAACCGTGGAATCTGTGCACGTCGCAACGGGGGAATCTGTTGGCGCATGGTATCTGGATGGGTTTTTCGTTTTTGTATGCCTGTGGTGGCTTTTGTTGGCTTGGTGGTGGTACTTAATGGCTTGGCTTTCCAAGCTTGCTGCTGCTCCGGTGGCGTTTGCATCTGCCGATATGTCTGCATGCTTATCTGGCTTGTTTGTGGAGCCCAAACCCAAACGCTGCCCTGATGGGCATGCACTGCTTTGTCTCATTTTGATGCACTTTGGCTTTGGATTTCCTCTCATTTGCAACAATGTTTTGCTATATTTGATATTGGACCGATTTTTGAAACAATGCAAAAGATGATTGCCTTTTAAAATTCGACTCCGACATCTGAATTGCCAATCGAAGGTAATAAAAAAAATCTGATAAAGTTATCCGTGGGTTCAAACAAGTGTTGTTGAAATGTCATTTTTGGGAAGATGCAAAATTTTGAGCACTGTTTACGGTAACAAACTTTATCCGCATGTCAAAATTTGATCTTCGTTTAAGAAGAAATTTGCATCTACAGGCTTCATGCGGTCCTATTTTTTTCCTATTTTCCCTATATTTTTCACAAAAGCTTTTTTTCCTATTTTGTTCGGGCGGTCCTGTTTTTTCCTATTTTTTCCATGTTGCCCAGAGAAACAATATTATTTTTCGGCCAATGATGAATGTTTAAATTAAGCCTCTGACTGACATGAACTGTGTTTTTTTTTTTGTTTTTGGATTCAAGTCGAAGGGAGTCCGGATTCGGGTCAAAATTGGCATAGAATCGGATTCGATTTGAGATTCAAATTTTAATGGTTCAAATCAAGTGATTCCGAAGTGAAATGACCGACTTGAAAATGATAAACTTTACGGAATTGATCTTTTGATGATATTCAGATTCTTGTGACAGTTGCCTTCTGATCATAGTCAGATTCTTGTGAAATTCAGATTCTTGTGAAATTCAGATTCTTGTGATACGCAAAAAGTCGCGAGCGCGCGAGCAATGCTCGCGGGACGGCTGAGAGCTGACCGGGATCGAAATGGGCCGGAGAGCAAAAAAAAGGAAATTTGCCAAAATATGACCTGGCTCGAAAATACGTGCTCGAGGGCTCCAAATGACTTCTTGCAGCCCTGGTACTGACATTAAAAGTTGTAACAGATATTTTTGGGTTGAAAATCTCATCTCTTGGGTTAAATCCCATTTTTGGGGCTTAAAATTCCCATTTTTGGTGTTGAAAATCCTATTTTTTGGTGTTGAAAATCCTATTTTTTTGGCTTGAAAATCCTATATTTTTTTTCGATCCCGGCATGAACCCTGCATCTACTGGCATGATGTTTTGTCTTTCGGAGGGCACCATCTGCATAAGATATGGGTTTTTCCACAATAGCTGGAAAAAATTGAGTGTCAATTTTTGCATGCTTTTGGTTGCAAGACTCCTTTGTGTTCAGAAAGATTGGAAAATTTCATTTTTGCCCACACAATGATGCCTTTGGATTTTTTTTTTTCTGAATTTTTATGAAGTAGGTATTGTAATAATTTATAAAGGACACTTAACTTTTCATTGCCGGTGTGCCAACTATTCAAACTTGGCCCTGTATAGTTGAATTTTTTGCATGCTGGGTCACCAAAAGTTACTTTTTTGCTGGAAAACATAACTGTATTCTTCATGAAAATTGGCATTTGCATTTGGAATGGATGGTTCTCTGGCATCTATAATTTTCAAAACCCAAATCTCTTAGCTGCAAAATTTCCTTTGATTCCTTCTGGTGCATTTTACATTGCTTTTGGTCATTGCTTGAATGTCCATCAGCTCCCAAGGGATCAGTCACGAAATGTTGTGAAAACAAAACCTATAAAAATTTTGTACCTTGAGAGCACCTATTGTGGGAAATTGGAGCTCCCAAGGGATCAGTCACGAAATGTTGTGAAAACAAAACTTATAAAAATTTTGTACCTTGAGAGCACCTATTGTGGGAAATTGGAGCTCCCAAGGGATCAGTCACGAAATGTTGTGAAAACAAAACTTATAAAAATTTTGTACCTTGAGAGCACCTATTGTGGGAAATTGGAGCTCCCAAGGGATCAGTCACGAAATGTTGTGAAAACAAAACTTTTAAAATTTTGTACCTTGTGAGCACCTATTGTGGGAAATTGGAGCTCCCAAGGGATCAGTCACGAAATGTTGTGAAAACAAAACTTATAAAAATTTTGTACCTTGAGAGCACCTATTGTGGGAAATTGGAGCTCCCAAGGGATCAGTCACGAAATGTTGTGAAAACAAAACTATAAAAATTTTGTACCTTGAGAGCACCTATTGTGGGAAATTGGAGCTCCCAAGGGATCAGTCACGAAATGTTGTGAAAACAAAACTATAAAAATTTTGTACCTTGAGAGCACCTATTGTGGGAAATTGGAGCTCCCAAGGGATCAGTCACGAAATGTTGTGAAAACAAAACTATAAAAATTTTGTACCTTGTGAGCACCTATTGTGGGAAATTGGAGCTCCCAAGGGATCAGTCACGAAATGTTGTGAAAACAAAACTTATAAAAATTTTGTACCTTGAGAGCACCTATTGTGGGAAATTGGAGCTCCCAAGGGATCAGTCACGAAATGTTGTGAAAACAAAACTATAAAAAATTTGTACCTTGAGAGCACCTATTGTGGGAAATTGGAGCTCCCAAGGGATCAGTCACGAAATGTTGTGAAAACAAAACTATAAAAATTTTGTACCTTGAGAGCACCTATTGTGGGAAATTGGAGCTCCCAAGGGATCAGTCACGAAATGTTGTGAAAACAAAACTATAAAAATTTTGTACCTTGAGAGCACCTATTGTGGGAAATTGGAGCTCCCAAGGGATCAGTCACGAAATGTTGTGAAAACAAAACTATAAAAATTTTGTACCTTGAGAGCACCTATTGTGGGAAATTGGAGCTCCCAAGGGATCAGTCACGAAATGTTGTGAAAACAAAACTTATAAAAATTTTGTACCTTGAGAGCACCTATTGTGGGAAATTGGAGCTCCCAAGGGATCAGTCACGAAATGTTGTGAAAACAAAACTTATAAAAATTTTGTACCTTGAGAGCACCTATTGTGGGAAATTGGAGCTCCCAAGGGATCAGTCACGAAATGTTGTGAAAACAAAACTATAAAAATTTTGTACCTTGAGAGCACCTATTGTGGGAAATTGGAGCTCCCAAGGGATCAGTCACGAAATGTTGTGAAAACAAAACTATAAAAATTTTGTACCTTGAGAGCACCTATTGTGGGAAATTGGAGCTCCCAAGGGATCAGTCACGAAATGTTGTGAAAACAAAACTATAAAAATTTTGTACCTTGAGAGCACCTATTGTGGGAAATTGGAGCTCCCAAGGGATCAGTCACGAAATGTTGTGAAAACAAAACTATAAAAATTTTGTACCTTGAGAGCACCTATTGTGGGAAATTGGAGCTCCCAAGGGATCAGTCACGAAATGTTGTGAAAACAAAACTATAAAAATTTTGTACCTTGAGAGCACCTATTGTGGGAAATTGGCACCATGGGATGTGCTGGTGGTAAAAATTTGCTTCGTACCTTTAAGAAAAACCACGGCGGAGAGATGGGTCCGGTGGAAAGTTCGCTGCAAAAAAGCTCGATTTTCAAGTTTGGTCAAATTGTATGATTAGGGCTGTCAATGGAAGTCGAGAAAACCTTGTCACATTCGGGCGTTATTATCACGGAGGAAGTTTTTCATTGGACCCTTCTCTCCGCTGCCAGTGTGGGAATTTGGTGCCTCACGAACTGTTGGTGTGGGAAATTGGGCACAAAGGATCTGCCAATGTGGGCAATTTGGTTGACAATAATTCTCCTTGCGACATCATGGGAGGTGAAAATGCAAGTGAGGTCAGACTGTTCAAAAATGCAGCGACACTTTTTTTAATTTTTATTTTTTTCTTCTTCTTTTCACATTGCATTTTACGCTTCATAGGTTATCGTGGGTGACACTGCATGATGATGGTTTGGTCGTTGCATGTAAGAAGTGCACAGTTATTTCATTTTTCCTCCCATTAGCCCACCGATCTCAACTGCACCCAGTCATCTTCCTACTTTGTATTATGTTCACCCCTGCCCCATCCCCTTGCACACATTTGTGACCCATGCCACAAATTTGTTCCCTCTTTCCCTCCTGACCTTATCCTTAACCTTTTCTGCCTTGTCGTCTAGGCCATTTCAAAAAGCACTTCGGCCCAGGCAATGCTGACAGCTGCCAATCCCGATGAACCCTTCCTCTCCGACATCGATTACTGCTGTGTAGCTCCTGGCAAGCCGTGCCGACCCATGATCAACCTGTCGGGTGGCGAACGTACCATCGCCGCCCTCTCCTTGCTGTTCGCTTTCCGAAGGTTTGCTTGCATGTTGTGATTTTTGGCATGTTTGGTTTATGGTTGGGGCTTTGCATGGTTGCTCGTTGGTGGCTTCCTGGTGTTGGCCACGGGTACGAATATCCTACCCATACCGGTGGCCAACTTACTTTATTCTATTGACCACTTGTGACCTGCTTTTGGACAAGGAAAAGTCCAACCAATCAAAAACTGTGTTTTTCTCGCAAACCGCTTCGGCAAGAGAAAATTGACATTTTGCCGAAGTTTCTAATCTGAATCTGTTTGGTTTTTCAAATATTTTCAATAAATGGTGCAACTTATTCCCTTGGCTGTGGGGTGATCAATTCCGATATTAACGTTAATCTGAGGTTGCGAAGTAAATTTTTTGCGATCGAAGTAAATGGCAAAAACCTCCATTGAAGTGCCTGCATAGGAGGCAAAACCCTCCACTGACGTACATAGATGGCAAAAACAAACATTGAAGTAGGTTGAACAAAAACCTCCATTGCAGGAGATTGCAAAAATCTCCCGTTGAAGTGCATGGCAAAACCTCTTATTGAAATAGATGGCAAAAACCTCCCATTGATGTAGATGGCAAAAACCTCCCATTAAAGTAAATGGCAAAAACCTCCCATTAAAGTAAATGGCAAAAACCTCCATTGAAGTAGATGGCAAAAATCTCCCATTGAAGTGCATGGCAAAACCTCTTGTTGAAATGGATGGCAAAAACCTCTGTTGAAGTGGATGGCAAAAACCTCCTGAAGTCTCGGATTAGCAAAAATTCGGAGTTGAGCACCCCACGAAGGCATATCAAAAGCATGTCAGAGTTCATCTTTGCTTTGCTTTTCTGAGTTCTGCTGATACAAACTGCCTGTCTGGACTTTTGACAGTCAGTTGAAGGGACATTCTCATCTACTCATTCTTGTCCCAGGATGCTAAAGGGTTGAGGGTGTTGAAAATATGCCGTCACTAGCTTATCGCCATCCTAACCTATCCTTCTGACATGCAATTCGCTTTGTGCTCGAATGGTCCATATTCTGGCTCGAAACAGAGTTCTATAAACCTTCCATGCGGAAATGCTGCTATGCGAGGGTGTTCTTAAAGTTCCCGGACTGGTGGCGGTGTATAAGTGCCTGAAAGGTTTGGATGTCCTCACTACTGGAGTCATTGATTGATATGATCCTTTGGCTGTCTCCTGACACATGCCACATATTGCCTGCACCATTCTTTCTCCTGTGGTGACAGTTTTAAGTTGATCTCTTTTTTTGGTCCCGTCTTGCATTCTGCTGTTCATGTCTCATGTCATACACAAAGAGAGATGGAACATTTTTGAAAATTTCAGATCCAATTTTTTTTGCATTTGTCACCGAGCGAAACTCCAACCCTTGTTTTTTGATTGCTTTCTCAAGCTCATGGACATGACCATCCTACGCAGCGATGTGTTTTCTTCTGAAACAAGTGCTTCAAAGATAGCATGGACACTATTGCTGGCGATCTAATAATAGCCAGTCGGCCATCAACATCCTCGTTTGACTCGAGCAAGACAAAAATTGAACACTTGATCTGCCTGAATTGCCATTTTGTAGTCTGTGAGATATCCTCGGAACTCGGCGTTGTGAAAACCCAAGTTTGAGATATGATTTCAGATCTTTGGATTCTTCCACCGTTTGTGATCCAAAGTTTGACGACGTTTGTCTGCCTGCAACGGTAGAACAGAGTTGCACTTCGCCTCCAGTGGCAAGCTCATTTTGGCCAGCATGGAGATATGATAACTTCCAAAAATCGTGGATTCTCATGTGACAAAACCTTGCCACACCCATTTCGGCCAAACAAAAGCTGAGTTCCATTTTGGACGTAATGGTGCCACTCGGTCTTAGCTTAAACAACAAGATGGGGGCAAAAAAGAGCCCAACTTAAAACTGTCAACACAGGACAGAGAATCATGCAAACAACGTGTAACATATGTCAGAAAATAGACAAAGGTCCTTATCAGTAGAGCACATTGAAAATGGTGATAAGGAATTGGCACCGCCAAAACGAAATCTGCCATTTCAACCATCTTTTGTGATTTCTTTATCATTTCAGTCAATTAAAAGGCAACTCCAGCAATTGTGAATGGACGATTTTCCACGAAATATGAAAATTTCAACGAAATTCATTGATTTCCACGAAACGTCTTGCTTTTTCAGCTTTACATGCAAAAACGCTATGCCTTTTCTTTTTTAATGAAGTGGCAAGCATAGTGCACAAAAACATTTGAAAGGCTGAGCTTTCTTTTGCTCCTTTCTCAGTCTCTTATTTTGTGTAATTTGCATCATTTTTCTGATGTATTGTTCCTGTGAAATTCAAAGTAGACACATTGTAAAAATTACTGAAAATACATTTTTGACAGGTTCTTGCATTTTTATTTCCATCGCCAAATAACGAAATTTTTAGACTTTTGAGCGAAATTTTCCAAAAATTATCACCATTTTCAGCGTGCTCTACTTATCAGTGACTTCAGCAGTGAGGAAGACCAGGCCCTTCTTCACCACCACCAGTCCGGGAACTTTAAGAACACCCATCGTACAATGCTACCTAATTGGGTTCTATGTTGTCAGATTGTGTTCGTTCTAATCGTGAAATGACCGAAAAAGTGCCCGGATTTTCGTTAAAGTTCTCTCATTTTAGAGAGAGGAATTGAGCACTCATAAATTAAAAACAATTGTTTAATTTCTTACTGATGATATTTTGGGGCATTCTCAGTTCGGTAGCTTTCTCTTTTGCTTACACCATTTGTAGCTACCAGCCTGCGCCGTTCTTTGTCCTGGACGAGATAGATGCTGCTCTGGATAACACCAACATCAGTAAGGTTGCTTCGTTCATTTCCGACCAGACGAAGACTCATCTGCAGACGATTGTGATTTCGTTGAAGGAGGAATTCTACAGCCATGCTGATGCGCTGATTGGAATTTGCCCTGACGTGAGTGCTTTTTTCATTTCTAAGTTTCTTCCTAGGCTTCTTGGTTTTTCCCGTGGTTCATGTTTTTTTTCCTCATTTCCCATTTTCCCTTGTTTTTTCGTTTTCCGCTTTGGTTTTTGGATTTTTTCTCTTTGGTTTTGTGGTTCTTTTTTCTCAAATCTTATTTCTTTGGTTTCTTGGTTCGTGGAGTCTTATTTTGCTTGAAGTATCTTGTTTTTAGTTGGTTTCTTTGCTTCAACTTTTATTTCTTTTTTCCCTTATTTTCTTATTCTTTTTTCTTGGTTTCTCTTTTTCTGTTCCCAATTGTTTCTTTGGCATTTTGGTTTCTTCTTTTACACCCTCGGTTTCTTTTTCTTCAGTGGTTTCTTGGTGCAGATGGAATGACTCTGCTGTTGGCCCCCATTTGGGTTTGAATTTTTGATTACTCGTGTTCAAAAAAAAAACGAAGACGTCTTATAAAAGTGCATTTGGCCGCAGATGATGATGTGCCGACCTGCTTTAGCTGTGCATTTTTTTACAGCCATGGACTTTCTTGGAGGTGATGAGCAGTCTTTGTCGCAAAGTATTTTTGGCATGCCAAATACACCTTTTGGCACGGATGCCATCGTCCCCTGCGCAGTACCATTTTGCCATCCAAACACCAGCCAACATTGTTAGTGAGTGCAGTTCAATTGCCCCCGGCTCTTTGTTTACAACACATTTATGTCAACAGTGTGCACTGATTAATGCCTACTATCACGGGGTGGAGTTTTGGGGTTAGTTTCTGGGTTGGTTCCACGTAATGGCGCACTCTTCGGACATCCAGACGGTCACAAGTTCCTTGGGCAAACGGTGATTTGAATGAATAAACCCGAATTCCACGATAATGAAATCACGATGAGTTTATTTACAGCCGGCTTGAATCAACTATAACTATACGCAAGACATTGATAGTTACACAAAACAACAAAGGGTCCAGTGTCTGTCGCTTCAAATTTCGCCCCTGCGAAGTTTACTATCTGATCATCTGGTCGCGCCGCACTTGCGTGCCGCGAACTTCTTGCGTTTCAGTTCTATCGACAAATTGACCAGCGTCTTCGAGCGACCTCAAGCGACTGACTCTGGACTTTAAATATCCAAAGATGACTGTCGGTCTCTCGCCAACTCCGTGATACTACCTAACCATTTATTTCAGCTTTACTTCTTACTGTCCTAACTTTCATTTTCCAGCCCGGTGACTGTCTCGTGAGCAAAGTGTTGACCTTGGATCTCACCGATTATTCCATCCAGCACCCTCCGGAAGCTTGAGATGATAGTATCCGGCATACATCTTCCATAATCTAGCATTTCTTTTTCTACGGTTGGTATTTCTTTCTTTATCGTTTAAAGTTAAACACCTGTTGAACATTATTTCTTGCATCGCG
>JASGXE010005414.1:0-24118 GCA_030068105.1 Sinentomon sp. SZTP_YWyxl
ATGCAGAATTCGACCAGTGATGATATCCAATTTAGAAATAGCTTCGTGGAACTGCGTGCTCATAAACTGTACTGATGCCACAAGTTTAAGAACAGTAGATTTGTCTGAGATGTTCAAAGGCTCCTTCGAGACATCATATCCAGACTCAAGGTGAGCAGAAGAATGGCCGTCACCAAGTTGAGTTCGGAATAAATCAGCATATGACTTGGACTGCTCGGCAACCGGTGATGGAGGCAAACCAGAACTACCCTGCTGAGCAGCATGACCAGCTGGCTTGGGCGAGTTACGGTTATTCACCATCCCTGAACAGGATTTGCAGAACCATGGATGATCATTGTCACAAAGACCAGCAAATTCGGCATTATTAAGTCCCGAGCAACCTTTATGAACCCATGTTAGGCAGCTAGAACACTGGATTGATGCAGACTTCTCTTTGAAATGCCCAGAGCAAACTGAACAGGGAGTATTATTGTCCTTGCTGCGTGCTGGTGGCATTTTGACAGAGCAATATGATCACAGAAATCAGCTGTAGATAGCACAAGTAGACACCGTTGTGCAAGATAGGTAGGTATTCAACTTAAAAAACAGACTGTTGTGATCTATCTCCAGGACCTAATAGACAAAAAAGAAGAGGCGCTTTCCCACACCTCAAAGAAACAATCGTTTTTCATTGAACAAACAAGCATGGTTCTTAAATTATCAGTGCGTTGGCCAATACCTGAAATTTGGTCTGGATAAAAGCTCATTTCATAGTATGCCATTGCTCTAGGTTATTGATCATTTACAGACCTAGTGCATTGGCAAAATAGTACACCTAGGTTCCTAATGTAATCAGCATTTCGTTTGTTCCTATTATTCCTCAGATAAATTATTAGGAAGGCAAAGCAGGTATTCTACCTAATCCTTCGAAATTTCAACTTTGCAATTTGCAACCCGAAATGGCAAAATTGCGTTCCATGATTTTTCTGAAAACCTCATGTCTGTCATGTCACAACCAAACCTCTCTCATATGGGTCCCACTTAGGCGCCACATGGGACCCATATGAGCACATCCAGCTCGGGTGGGACTAACCACATGGGGGCCTCATGGCTTCCCCATATGTGGCCACGTGGTAAGAAATGTCAACACTTTCAGTTTCATATGGGCCCCATATTTGGCGATGCCAGCGTGGGCCCCAGCAAAATACATACAACCGTGTGGGCCCCCCATATGAGTGTGCCGCTTGGGTCTGGAACCAGATGACGGATTTTGATGGAATTTTTCATGTCAGAAAGTTGAACAATGTGAGATTTTGGGCGTGCATGAAAATCCCGAAATTTTCGCTGACAAAATTCTGATGAAAAAAATTTGAGGGACAAAAGTGTCCATGTTGAGATGTGAGATTCCACAATTTTTTCCGTTGAAACATGGTTTCGACCTGTGGAGGAGTTGCAGAGGAAATGGCAGCTTTCAGCTTTCCAAAAACACCAAAATTACTGAATTTGGACCCCTTTTGACGATTTTATCAAGAGAGAACACGACTTGGAAGCATAGTTTTTTTTTTGGTTGAGAAGAGGCCGTAAATCCCCTGGATTTCTTGAGAGGCATGGCCTGTTCCCCACTCAAGCAGGTACAAAACAATGCTGCCATGCCACGCTTTTTTAACTGGTCATAAAATAGTGAAATGATGTTCAAATTCAGTGATTTTGGTATTTTTATAAAGTGGAAGGCTTCTTCTGCTCCTCTTTCGCAGTGTGAAGTCACAATGCATTATTGGCGAAATTTGTTCTTTCCGGGTCGGCAAGGCCTATCTGGGACGGAAAACGTATGCGCAGGTTGCTGGGATGGCAAATCTTTTTTTACAGCCCTGGCGCTATATGATGTCAGATGGGTACCTATGCACGGAACAACAGGAACAATCGACAAGAACAACAGAAGACGGGAATGATCGACAAAACAAGTTAGGTATTCACTATTCAGGCCACGTGTAGTCAACCACCGATCCAGGAGCTCCTACTGTACAAGCTTATCCAAACAGCGCTTCCCGCGGCCGATGCCAGTTCACAAAAGACCCAGTGGGGAGGGGTTTTCCTGCTTTTATGCAAAATCTCGCCCATCTGACCAATGCAAATCTTTTCTCGGAACTACCTTTCGGAAGTTGGTAAATTAAAACAGGCTGCGTCCAATGGTCAATTTGGCGTGTGTTACCGGGCCTTGTTTCTTTGCATATATCTGCCTTTCTTTCGCGTGTGTTGCTGACTGAATTGATTTGGCCTATCTTCCCAACCGGAAACCGAAATCCTCCCAGGTAAATTGCACTCCAGGGTAAATCCCCCCACCGGAGTACACCCCCATGGGAGAACCCCTATTTCCCCTCAATATTTGCTAACCCTTTCTTGCTACTTGCCCTTGTTGGTTGCTGGGTATGAGCGCTGCCTCCTGTTGCTTCCCCCTTTAATGAGTGATATCGAATCTGGGTGCCCTCTCCAATTACCCCAGGTACCCCTCTTACAGCACATAGGAACTTAAATATTAACCCTTTTGAGATTGCCATCGTGTAACTGGGAATAACAGACACCACAGGTCACCTGCATGGCCAAGTCATGAAGTGTTACATTATGAGTCTAGAATGCAGAGAGGCCATCGAGATAATCAAAACCGGTCAACGAGCTTTGAACCTCAAGACAGCAACAGCCTTCCCCGGGAATATTCATCCTCAATCATCCAGAGGCCTTCTGCCGACACCAATCGAATGCAGCCCGTCCCAACCCATCATTTTCTTCGACAACCTCTGACCAAGACCATGAAAATTGTGATCCGGATATCCACTTCAGCAGAGACAGATAAGGTGTTTGGTGTACCTATGATGTTTGCAGTCAATTAGGATTGGGATGCGGAGATATCCTGCGTGAACAAGCCAGGTTCCCACGATGCTCAGCATGAAGACAGTGTCGTCTTTTGTTGTCTTGTTCATCGATTGAAAACATTTTTTTTCTTTTTCTGAGCCTTTTTCAAATGAAAGAAAATGAAGGGTCACTTGACTTGTGTGACCTTCGCTCGTATTCCCCATTGCAACTCACCCTCAGGTGCAACTCATTAGTCAATTCAACAGACAGATGCATATTTCGCAACAATGGAAAAGGATTCAGTGTTGTAAATAGAAATGAAATTTTCCCAACACAAATCTGGGCATTGAATTGGTTATTGGGTGGCACCTAAGGGTGAGTTGCAATGGGGAATACGGCCGCTTGTCTCCCCTAAGGGTGCGTTGCAATGGGGAATACGGCCGCTTGTCTCCCCATTGACAGCAAATTACGTCCGCAAATTTGGTCTCCTCCAGGTAAAAGTGATGTCATTTGGAACTGTCATTTGGAACTGTGACCGAAAGAAAAAGAACAAGACGCACGAAAAAGGAAAGAAAACTCTGATTACTGCGCCGAACGGTTTTTCAGCATCTTTTTCTTTTGCGTTCACCTGGGTTTAACTATGTTGGGGGCCACAGGCAGTAAAAGCCATTGGACGTGGTAAACCCCTGTCAGGCATGCATCATTTTTTTGCCTCGGCAATTACCACAACAACAATTAAGTCGTCATGTTCTCTCACCGAGGCAGCATGCATCTTTTCGGCCAGCGAGGTGAACGGATCGGATAAGTCAACGGCGCATAGAAACCCAAGGAGGGTGCAGTCAAAATGGCCGTAACAGAGGAAGAAAAAAAAATGAAATAAATGAAACAATAATTTTACAATAGCAACAACCAACCAGGTCATCGTCAAGATACAAAGAGGGAAGCAGTGAAGATGGTATCTCGCCAGCAGAACCGGTCGTTTGAACCGGTAGGTACCGTCAAAGGGGACTACTTTGGCCGGTTTCTCAACTTCACAAAAGCAGGGCAATTAGGTAACTGATCGGACTAAATGTTGATATGATTGGTGTTTATATCATCCAGTTGGCCCCTCTATGTAATCAAATGCCAAGAGATGTTAGAAAACTCTCTTGGGTCGTGTTTTTTTTTAAACCTTGAGTGGCCAAAGTAGCCCCCCTATGGGGCTACTTTGGTCAATTTTGGAAAACACAATAAAAAAGTGTGCTGAAGCCAGAAATGGCCAATGCAGCCCCTCAATGGGGGCTACTTTAGCCAGTTTTGGAGTTTTAAAAAATAAACAGTACATTTACGGACAAAATGCTCGTACGCAGGTGAGTAAAACAATAGGTTCAGTCTTTTGGGCATAATTTGGAGATCACACGGACACCGCAAATGGAAGTTCAGGCAGATGGTACATTTGGCAGAACACCTTGTAATTCCGTCTGCAGCACCACACATAGGTATAGGTATAGGTATCAGACGCTGCTTTCAGCAGGTTATTATGCCACAAGGCAATCGTCAATGGAGAACATCAAGTTCTCACATATGACAGCAAATGTCATCACATACCTGGGAAGGGGAAGGGAAGGGAAGGACAGGACACGCGACCGTCGGCTGCAATATTCGTAAGGATAGGAAAGGGTAAAGGAAGGAGGGGTGAGGAGGGTAGATATAGGAGTGTGGAAAACATATCATCGGAATGTGGACGGGGCCTAGTCATATAGCATTCAATACAGGCACACAACAGTCATACACACGCGACCCAAACAAGACCTCCTCACCATCAGCATCAAGCATGCAGCATGAACCAGCACACACGCACACCACAACATACCCATTCACAATCTCAAATGAAAATATGCAAAAAAGCGAATAAAAGTGAGACATTGGTAGGTAGGTGAAAAAAAAGGAAGAAGGTAGGGAAATGACGAAATGAAGAAACAAAGCCAACAACATGAGATTAGACAGAAGAAAAAGAAGTAGAAGATAACACAGTTAGACCCACATAGGTTCCGAGGTAGTCTTTCCGGAGCACTACATCGGGGGAATGGGTTCGCCTTGCGTCAGTCGCGCGGCGATAGCGCTGTCCGACAACTGCCGGTTAACGGTGGTCCTTGAAAACCGGACAGCCGGACAGGACCACCGGACCGACCCGGACGGGTTAGGTTAGGTTAGATTAGGTTAGGATAGTCTATCCTGACCTAATCTAACCTAACCTAACCTGTCCGGGTCGGTCCGGCGGTCCTTTCTGCCTGTCCGGCAGTCCTGTCCGGCTGTCCGGTTTTCAGGGACCACCCGGTTAACTAGCGCAGGGAGTCACGGAAGCACCAGCGGCGTTCGCCAGCAGTACGCACACTCCCTCTTCCCAGCTGCGTGAAAAAGGTTTGCACTGACCACGCAGAGGGGGGCCACCAACATGGGCCGCCGACTCCGGGCAGGTTCCCGGCTTAGGTCTGGGCATGAGTCACTGACCCGTTCCCTGACCTCATCTTTATCAACCCCTCGTAATGCACCGGATCGAATCTAATCCCAGGTCTTATTTGGGCCCCTAGGAGAGAAGAGTAGTTTTCATTACGAATGCCAGAGAAAATAACAGATGAGGAGATTTGACTCCCAAGGTTCATAATATAAGGTGAAATATGTAGCCTATCTGTGATCTAGGCTATGATGGTCTATGACAGGTCACTAAAGAATAGTGATTTGTCATAGCCTATCTTCAAAGCTTTTGTGTTCAATTTTGCCTAATTGCCTTTTCCTTTTTCCTCCAACCTTGCAATGATCCAATCATTGCGACCCACACTTTTATCTAGGAATCATTAATTGGACTATTATTGTGCTGTGCCATGTCTTAAAATTTATTTTGGCACAATTTCTTTCATCCGGTGGCATGTGTTTGTTCTTCATCTCGACCACCACCTAATGGAATGGATATATTTTCTGGCTCTGATCTTCCTATCATCACTGGATGTGTGTGAGTCGTGATCTTGGATTTTTGCGAGGTTGGTTGAAACTCTTGTCTGAATAATTGTTTTGTCAAAATTTTGTCAAAATTGTTTTGTCAAAAACAATGTTGTCACCACGTCACAAAAATTTTGTCAAAATATTTTTTGCCCTATATTTCTGAGAAGATTCAAAAAAACAATCATGTTCTTTTCACTTGTTTTTTGGAATTAAAAAAAAAAATGTAGAAAAAAAAAAAAAAAAAAGGAACTTCAGGAAAAGGGACGAGTCAGAAAGGAATCTACCGAATTCTGGGATAGACGATTCCAGTCTACAATGGTTCTGGGAATGAAAGAATACTTAAAAATGTTCTTAGAAGGTTGATAAACGCGGATCTTGGAAGTATGGTCATGGCGACCAATGTAATCGGGAACAGCAAGGGTTTCAGATAGACATGACCAGCCACCATTTTGAGTAAAAATCTTACTTAGAGCTGACAACCTAAACTGAGAACGCCTATCGGAGAGTGAAGGCCAGTTCAGAGAGGAAAGCATCGAAGTCACCCTTGAATGGCGAGAAAAATCATTCTTGACGAAACGAGCAGCCCTACGCTGAATTTTTTCAAGCTCATCAACGAGGGAGATTTGGTACGGATCCCAGATTATGCAGGCATATTCGAGAAGTGGACGGACAAGTGAAATATAAAGTGTTTCCTTTGTTGAAGGTGAGCGGGATTTTAAAGGATGCCGAATTTTGAGAAGAGCAAAATTGGCATTGCGTGCAATGTTGGTGATGTGTAGTTTCCAGGACAGATCAGATGAAAGTGTCACACCAAGGTATTTGCAGGACAATGAGGTTGATAAGGTTGTACCTGACGAAGGAAGAGCATAAGAAGACTGAAGAGGATGCAATTTAGTTGAGAATCTGACATGGGCACATTTTGATCCGTTCAGGCCAAAGCCCCAATGAATGCTCCACGAGTCAAGGGAAGCAAGATCATCTTGCAACAAGTCTACATAAGAATAAGAGTGAATAATCTTGTAGAGGATGCAGTCATCAGCAAATAGCATTATTCTTGAAGAAGTTATGACGTCAGGAAGATCATTGATGAGGATGAGGAATAGAAGAGGGCCCAACACACTACCTTGAGGAACACCTGAAGTTACTGGAAAAGATGGAGATTTAGTTCCAGAAACAGAAACAAACTGTGTCCGGTTGCTGAGGAAGCTGCCAATCCAAGAGATAATAGGGATAGGTAAGCCTAAACGCTGCAATTTAAACATCAGAGCGTTGTGTGGAACAACGTCGAAGGCAGTTTTAAAGTCCAGAAACAGTGCATCTACATCGGCACTTTTGTCAAAAGTGGATGCAACCTCGTGGGTGAACTTTGCAAGGGCCAGTTCGCAAGAGCAGCCAGGACGAAAACCAAACTGAAAAGGGGAGATGGAATCAGTGGCATTAAGAAACTGCCTAATGTAGTCCGAGATCAGCCTTTCCATCAGCTTGCACACACAAGACGTCAGACTGATGGGCCGGTAATTAGCTGGCAGTGAAGGATCACCCTTCTTGAATAGAGGCGTAATACTCCCTGCCTTCCATGCATCGGGGAGTCTGCCACAAGAAAAGGACTTGTTGAAGAGAAGGTACAGATAGGCAGAAAATTCGTGTGGGAAGGATTTCAGAAGAGATCCAGGAATTCCATCAGGGCCAGAAGAGGATGATTTGGATTTCCTGATTGCAGACACTATTGAAGAAAAGGTCATCGAGAAGGTAGGATCCTGCCCAGGAGCATTGGATGGAGCTGGCAGAGCTGAAGCTGGAAAATTGTCAGCAGAATATGAAGAAGAAAATTGTAGAGCAAGCGCTTCAGCCTTTTCAGATGGTGAAACGGCCAAACTATCACGGAATTTTAAGGATGGGATAGTGACTGGCCCATGATACCTATTATTTACCCGCTTCAATGCGTTTTGTAAAGAACTGCGGGAATTTGAGTTGCAAGTACCTGGCCTGAGAGATAGACTAGAAAGGAGATGATTTTCATGATCCAATTTCGCAGCCATGAGTTCAGAGCAGAGAAGATCATAGGTTCTGGCATGAACTTCAGAATAATGACGAAATTTGTAGTAGGCTATTTTTTACACGTGAAACATCGTTTCTTTGAGGCTTATGGAGGCCCACCTAGGCTGTTTGTATGGTTGGACCTACCTCTTCCATATTTTTTTTTTTTTTTTTTTTTTTTTTCTATTTTATTTTTCCTCATATTTTATTCAAGTTTAAAGTGGTGCATGCACATTCCCGTCCAAGGATACATCATTTGCTCATTCGAAGAGAATAGTTTATGAAAAAAAAAAAAAAAAAAAAAATATTGTGGAGATCCTGTGCTGATTTCGACTGCTGTGGCTGTGATCTGTCTCATCACCCGTCATCGTCGGTGATTTGTCATCATCATTCTGAGGATCTTCTGCCACTATTTGGACTTCAGTTGCTGGCCTCTCAAGGCTTTATGCTTTCCACTGTGGTCACTGCAGCAAATACCTAACTAGTGACCATATCTGGTAAGATCGAATCAGTTTGACACCTACTTGTGATTCCTTATGATGGCCACGGCACTTTTCTCATATCCCATTTTGGGGTTCTGGTTCATGCTTCTGCTGACTTCTTCTGATGGTGGTTCCATCAAGCCATTGAACTCCTCTTCTATGGCTGAAGGAACACCTATTTGCTGCACTTGCCAACCATACAAGCTGTGTGGAATACTTGTCTCCCCAGTCTTCCAGTTACATCGGACAACATCTCTCTTGGACAAGATCTTTTGTGATGGATCTGCTAATTTAGTGATAAACTGTATCCGCTTGCAATTGGGATGTCTGTTGCCAAACTCGAACAGTTCCATTCATTATTCTTTTGTTTCTCTGAACAGGCTACAAAGAAGGAAGTACCTTCGATGCCGAAAGAGGTGTACCAAAGCTGGACCACAAATGGCTTGGTCGTGGCTGGTTCTCGTCTTACTCCTTGGTTCGGATATCGAGTTGAACCCAGGCCCACAGTTCACGCTTGGTCAGTTAGTGTTTGCTACGGTTTCTGGCCACCCACCTTTTCCGGCAAAGGTAGTTGATATTCATCACGGTGCAGGTGACTCTTTTCTATATGACGTCATATTTTTCAGCACTGAAGAGCAAGGACTGCATCTTAAAAGTACTGCCATTGTTGACTATGGTGCCAAACGTGATGATCTACTGGCAAGGTACAAATCAAAGAGCTTTCGTGATGCTGCTCACTTGTGCGATGCAGAACTTTCTGCTCGATCTGTGTTGCCTCCATGTGATGCCGCAAATACTGATGGTGATGAGGCTGCTCTAAAAGCTATCCTTGTTGACGCTGTCAATGTTGGCTGTTCGCCTCAAACCAGAAAAATCTCCGACCAGCTTGGAAATCTGGTAGTTAATCTGGACAAGAGACTCTCTGCCTTTTCCTCTACTTTGGACCAAATAATGAATCGCCTTGAATCTGTTGCTGAACGCCTTGATAAGGTTGAACAACTGGCTGAGTCAATTGATGTTAAAGTTCAACAGACTAGGAGTTGTGCTGCTCATGTTGTTAGTTCTTCTTCCATTGGTGACTCTTCTTGTCATCCAGCTGGTGTCTCCGCCACAAGCCCAGTTGTTGGTATCATCAATGGCCCTGAACGCTCAAGTGCTATTGAAAATCATCAATCTTCAGTTCCTGATAAAAGCCAGACTGCATTAATTACTGTTGGTGATTCCAATGTTAAGCGTCTATTTCCATTTATTAAGTTTTTTAAAGATGCTTACTGTCGTACCTTTTTTCGAAGTGGTGCCAAGGTACCAGATATGTTTGCTATTTGTAAACGCTTAGTTTCCACAGTTAAGGCAAAAAATGTTCTTCTCACGTTGCACGTAGGTGTAAACGACACATTTTCCAAACCAGTTAATCAAATTATTTCTGAATTTGACATTTTGTTAAGCCAAATTTGTGAGCTACGTCTGACTTATGATAAGTTAATTAATGTGGCTGTTTGCAGCATTCCACCTGCCACTAGGGCAGGCTTCAATATCCATTAACCAGTTAACCAGTTAAATGATGCTTTGTTCCACTGGTGTTATTCACGTGGTGTTAAATTCGTTAACTTAACCTCTGTTCAAATGCATTCAATGTCCAGTGATCGATTGCATTACTCTGATAATGGATCATACGCAATTTCTCACTGTCTTCGTATTCATTTTGGTGATTTTTTAACACACGTTGGCAGGCGTGTGGGCCTGATATGATTGTTAATACTTTGTCGAACTCAACTGTTGACCTGGCATTATCGTCTGCTGCTCCATCTGCTGAGCAAATATCGAACATTAGGATCTTGCAACTCAACATTAGGGGGCTAAGGGGAAAAGTAAATGAATTTAGTAGCTTAGTTTCTGTGGTGCATCCAGATGTCTTTATTCTGACCGAGACAAAATTGTCGGATGAAATCTTCAGTGATGAGTGTTTTCCGCCAGGTTTTCAAATTTTTCGAAGAGACCGAAATGTCCATGGTGGTGGCGTGGCTATAGGTATTAGGTCTGTTTAAACATCTGAGTTACTCTTTGTTGACAAGGATTATGAGTTGATTGGGTGCAAGCTTTCTACTGGCAAACATTCTTGCAATTCGCTGGTCATTATTGGCGCATATCGTCCGCCTTCTGTACGTTCTGACTTGTTTAGCTCCCTTTCTGATACTCTTACACATTTGGGATTTCATAGCAATGCAAATAAAAAGGTTGTAATTGCAGGAGATTTTAACCTCCCACATATAAATTGGTTAGAGTTCTCCATACCGAGTGGTCTTCCTGATACATCTCTTTCAAATAAGGCTTTAAACTTTTTGTTGGACTTTGATCTTGCTCAAATTGTTTCAGCACCGACCAGGATCACAGCCGAAGTTTCTAATATCTTGGACCTTTTTTTTGTCAGATCTGTGAAGGTCTTGGGAAATGTCACTATCGAGAAGGGTTTAAGTGATCATGAAATGCTTTACATAGATGTAGATTTTAAAGTTGATGTTGTAAATAGTGAACACTTTTTTGTCCCCCTCTTTTCCAAAATTGATACACACCTTGTTGGGCAGCTCCTGGAAACTGACTTAGCTGCCTTTGAGCTTGTTGCTGATAGCTTGAATCTGGAGCAATCCTGGGATTGGTTTAAAAGAATGGTTTTCAAGCATCAGGCATGCGTTCCGATAGTTGTTAAACAGGCTAGTTCTCGTCCGTGCTGGTACAACAGGCGAATCAGGAATTTAGAACGCAGGTGTAAGCGCAAATATAAAGTCAGAAACAGGTCTGCTGGGGAAAAGAAGGCTTATATGATGCTTATGCAGGAACTTAATGACGCAAAGTCCTTGGCCCATAAGCGTTATATCAGTGAGTTGTGCAGGGATGGAAAGAATAATAATTACAAAAAGCTGTGGAGCCACATAAACCGTTGTAAAGGAGGGGTAAAAAGTGCAGTGCAGGCATTGCAGGATGAGTCCAGCTCCATTAGGTAGGCATCGTGATGAAGACAAAGTCAATTTGTTAAACGATTATTTTGGGAAGGTCTTCTCTCAACCAACCTTATCTCCTCCTCGTGCAGGATCTGAATCAATTCAAAATCTTGGTGTATGTCCAGAAACAGTACTGACGCAGGAAAAAGTTCTTTCATGGTTGCGCAAAATGCCCAATTCCGGGGGTGTTACTTCAGATGGCTTCTCATTTAAATTCTTAAAAATCTTTCCATCTGTCTTTTCGAAATTTTTGTTCATCATCATGAAGAAATCATTATCTTGTGGTCAATTACCGGAAAGTTGGAAGCATGCTTTTGTTTGTCCTATCCCCAAAAAGGGTGACCCAACACTGGTTAGCTCATATAGACCAATCAGCTTGACTAGTCCATGCTGTAAAATCTTGGAGCATATAATTTTGGATCACCTTAAATCCATTCTTGAATTTAGCAATTACTTACATCCTTCTCAGCATGGTTTTCGGACAGGTTACTCTTGTGAGACCCAATTGGCCAGTTTTGTGCAGCGAGTGTCCAACGTACTGGACAGATCCGGGCAGTTGGATGCTGTTTTTCTTGATTTCCAAAAGGCTTTTGATCTGGTCCCGCATGCAGCATTAATTAGGAAGCTTGAGAATTTGTGTTTAGACCACCCAATACTATGCTGGATTACGGATTTCCTTCGAGGTCGGACACAGAAAGTTCACCTACATAGGGCTTTTTCAGGCGTGGTCTCTGTTACCTCTGGTGTACCACAGGGAAGTGTTCTTGGGCCGGTATTGTTTTTGGTCTTCATAAACGATCTCCCGTTAACACTTGATTGTCATGTGAATTTGTTTGCCGATGATTGCGTTGTTTCATGGGAAATTTGTTCTCCTTCTGATGCAGTTTTACTTCAAAATAATCTTGGATTGATATTTGAGTGGTGTGTGAAGTGGGGGATGAAGTTAAATGTTGAGAAATGTGCAGTTGTCCATTTTACCACAAAGTCAAATCCAATCCAGGTAGGATATTCTATTGCCAATGTCCAGCTGCCTGTATGTGATAGTTTTAAGTACTTAGGAGTTACTCTGACCAGCACTCTGAGCTGGGGAAAACATGTTTCCCAAGTACTAAACCGTGCAAATTGTGCATTGTTTTTTGTGCGTCGTACCTTCTATGGTGCAAGTAGGGAAATAAAGGAAAAGGTTTACTTTTGTTTGGTTAGGTCCCTGCTAGAATATGCCTCACTTGTGTGGGATCCTTATCACAACTCCCAGGTTAAGTTGTTGGAGGGTATTCAGAGGAAGGCAGCACGGTTTGTGACGGGCAGATATGCTCCTCTTGACAGTGTTTCGGAAATGCTTGATCAATTGGGATGGAGCTCATTGGCCAATCGAAGGAAAGTTGCAAGGCTAGCTGGCATTTTTCTGGCCCTAAACAATGTGGGGGGATGGTCTGGTTTTAAGGAATTCCTTTTTCCGCCAACCTACTTTGGCAGACATGATCACGACTTTAAGCTTACACCGGGTAAATCAAATAAGGATGTCGGTTTATATTCGTTGGCTGTTAGGACAACCAATGAGTGGAATTCACTTCCTGTTGAGGTTTTTGGTGGGCAACGTGACATTGATGCTGCAACTTTTAAGCGAAACCTTGTGCAATGGTTTTCTGGTAAACTATGCACATCATTCCATACTTGATGCCAATCTACCTAGGTTTTCATTCTTCTCCTTCTGGAAGCTCTCATAAACTGTGCTGATTTGCGCCGGAGTTCTCTCCATGCAAATTAAACTAAATTATTATTATTACATTGGCGAGATAGGTAGCGAATATGCAGGGGGTTGTTATAAAAAATGGATCTGGATTGGGGCCTTTTGATGCGAGTGGGAACAAACGTGACTGATGCCGTGTTGAATAATCGACTCGAAATCACACCAAGCCTGTCAATAGATGAGCAAAGATATTTTTCCCGAAATGAAAGAAATGAGCCCAGCAAGAAGTCAGAAAAACCAACACTGTTAATTTGTGAGAAGTCACTGATCAAGACAGGAGGCTCTGATTCCGGAGTTGAAATTGACAAGGATAAAGTAAGCAGAACTGCCATGTGATCACTTATCCCCGTTTCGACAGAGATTGCATTTAGAATATGGATTGGACGCAACAGAAAAATATCCAAAATGGAGTTTGAAGCTGGCCTAGTAGGAACCTTAACCGTCTGATCAAGGCCGAAATCAAGGCAGAGTTCAATAGCAGCTCGGTTGGCAGAGAGGCCATAACAGCAATTTGGAGTAGGGGAGAGAGTGTCCCAGTCCACACCAGGAAGATTGAAGTCACCAGCTATCAGCAGAGGATCTCCCAAATCTGCAGAAAGACCAAGACTGACAAGTTCCGAAGAAATTTCTTGGAAAATGTTCGAAGAAGAATCAGGAGGACGGTAACCACCAACAATGTGGAATGGTTTGTTACCTAACGACTTCAGAATAACGGAGCATATGAGAAATTCGTGTGAAGAGCTGAGAAAGACAAGAGAGGAATTTAGTGAACACCGAATGCCCACCAAGACACCACCCCCAAATTTGCAGCGGTCCCTTGGGTACACAGTGAAATAAGATGGAAGGAATTCATGAGTGCCAATGCTGTCATCAAGCCAAGTTTCAGTAAGAACTAAAACGCCGGGATCATGCATTTCAAGCAGAGTTGCGAGCTCGTTGGATTTGTTGCGAATACTGCGGCAGTTCAACTGAAGGACAGAGAGGTGCGAATCAAGAGAGTTTGTCTGTGGTCTGCCTGAGCGCAAATAGCAACTCTTCTGCAACACAGAAAATTCAACCAGAGAATCTGAGGTGAATGGAGCACACAAGATAGCGAGAGATGATAGAGTGGGACGATATTTAGGCTTCTGAAGAGCTAAGTATGAGGTTTTTGGAAGGAGAGCGGACAGTTTCCCAACAGCGAGCTTGAGAAAGGCAGGCAAATGCTGCGAAACAGATTCCCAAGAATCCTGCTTCCGTGATCATTGAGATGTAGACGATCTCTAGCAAGGAAATTAGAAGGGAACCAACAATTAGCATCCAAAAAAGAGACACCCAACTGCTGGCAAAGTGCAGCAGCCCTGGAGTTCAAGAGATAGAGAGACTTAAGTGGAACGTGATCATTAGCAATGATGGCAGAAAAGATCAAGCGGGCACCAGGAAACTGGTTCTTGCAGCACAGAAAGAAATCTGAGAGACTGCGAAGAACAATTTCTGGCGATGCACCGCCCAGGATATCGTTAACACCAGCATGCACAAGAATGGTTGAGTAACCTTGGGCCTGGGATTTTGGAATGGCTTTCAATGAGGAGGAAATTCTGGAAATGGTGGCACCAGGAAGACATCGGAACTCTGTACCAGCGGCTGGACGGCAGTTTGAATGCTTGCTCATGGAATCCCCAATGATCAGTAACCTGGAACTTTTCTTTGCAGTGTGAGACTGGCCAGAAATAGATTGAGCTGAGGAAGAGCTTGTACATGGATCATTGATCGGCAGAGAACAGGCAAGGACTTTACTGACTTCAGGCAAGGAGAGTGGCTGTGATTGCACAGTGGTCAAA
Source organism: Sinentomon sp. SZTP_YWyxl (assembly GCA_030068105.1). Classification (NCBI taxonomy): domain Eukaryota; kingdom Metazoa; phylum Arthropoda; class Protura; order Sinentomata; family Sinentomidae; genus Sinentomon; species Sinentomon sp. SZTP_YWyxl. The sequence continues at coordinate 14,891 of JASGXE010005414.1, forward strand.
TCAACAGCAGGAACTGAGGACTTCAAGACAGGCAGTTTCCTGGTCGGAATGACCCCGGCTACAGCAGAAGACCCGGAACTGCAGAGAGGGCTTAACAAAGGGCTGCAGCGAGGAGCTGAGACAATGTTCGCGTAGGAAAGAGTTCCCGGGACAACTTTGGGCACACACCCAAGAACTGGAAATGCAGAAGAAAGCGGGCCAATGGGAGAGGAAACCGAAGGTACAGCTGAGAGGATGAGTGGCTTATCAGAGTGACTCATGAGAGCACGAGAAAGTGTCAGAGGAGATGGAGCAACAGAAGGTTCCAGATGGCCAACAACCACAACAGGAGGAACAGCAACAGCAGGAGGCCTGGGGCCTTATTCAATTAGGCCTCCTAACTTAGGAGCCCTCCTAAGTTAGTAGGCCGATTTAGGAGCCGTCAAGGAGGCCGATTAACAAATTTTAGGAGCTATTCAATTAGGCCTCCTAAAGTCCTACTAGCTGTTGGAACCTTCTGGAGATAGGACGGCGTACACCTTGCAGCATTGTTTGTGTGGCAAAGCGGAAATGGCGAAAACCATCTGCTTTCAAACGCATCTTGCCTCTCACTTCATTGCAATCATTTCCAAATTGCCTCATTGTTCCGTTCGCTTATAAAAACCCATTTAAAAAACAAGGTGGCGATCTCATCAACTCATCGTCACAATGAGTGGATTCCGGATTGTTTCAATATTTTTTTGCGTAATGAAACTGAGTAGTATGGCCAAGTTCTGTTTATGAAATTTCATTCGTGTTTGACGGCAGGGTAAATTTATGCAACATTGGTTCAACGGAACTTTCCTGTAAAATTATTTCCCGTTGCTAGGATACCGAAACTTATCTTTGTTTGAACGAAATTTTCCTGTCTGTATATTTGTCCAGTGGCATCGCTGCGAATAGCAGCTGGGTGGTTGTCCTGGCGTTAAATTGTTTTTGCGTATGAATCTTGTAAAAAGTCTAAAATATTCTCGTAAGTGGTGAAGTGGTGTTGTGTTGACCTGTATTCAAATCAATTCTTTTCGTGTTCTGCATCAAGTTTGTCTCGCTGTTCTACGTTAACATTTTTTCGGATAGGAGAAGCGAATTGAATGTTTGGCTCGAATGAATTTTCGACCGATTATTGTTTTATTCGAACGATATTTAGCTTCGCTTTTAGTTTGAATTGCATTTGGGTTTATGGTCTCTGTCAGAATGAAGATTTGTCCGAATGCATGGGTGTTTTTGTTGTGGTTAAAAGTTCGAATATTTTTGGATCGAGTCTTTTTATCGAATTTTCAAAATCTAGGCATTAAACTAAAGCAAGTCGCGATGAGCAAATCAGGGCATCTCAAAGTGCAAGGTTTGCGATGCACCTGAAATTGAGTTTTTAATTTTGTTCCCCAGCGCTAAGATATGCCACTCCGAAGTCAACCGCAGGTGTCTGCGTGCTGGTCTGCGGTCGACCTGAGGTGTTCCTATTCTCCATCCATGGCATCTTTTTTCGGCGACCCTTGTGCTTTCATTTGATTCGATAGCTTTTGGCGGCCTTTGTAGAATTTGCCGGATTCGTTCGATGACTTTTGATGGCCCTTGTACAATTTGCCGATTGTCATTCGATGATTTTTGGCGGGCCTTGTACTTTCTGGTTTTGTTCGATAACTTTTGGCGGCCCTTGTATTTTTTTGCCATGTTTTGTTCGATAACTTTTTGGCGGCCCTTGTATTTTTGTCAGATTTTGTTTCATGACTTTTGGCGGCCCTTGAATTATTGTTTGATTTTGTTCTATGACTTTTGGCGGGCCTTGTACCTGATCGATTCGGTTTGGCAGATCATGTCCGTATTCTGTTCGAACAGTAGGTAAATACATTGCTTGACACATTCGCAACATGATCGTGGATATTCCGGTGTGGCGACGATTGAAATCGGCAGGTCGAGAATAAACTCTGCTTTTCGTTTTTATTAATGAGCCTTCTTCGCTTCCGTAATATTCTATTTTGTCAGAAAAATAAAAATGTTGTAATATTTTTCCGTAAAATTAAAAATCAATTTTTTAATTAATTTCAAAATTAATTAATTAAATTAAAAAAAAAATTTAAATTAAAAATTAATTAATTCATTTTAAAAATTAAGAATTAATTAAAAATTTACAAAAGTAAAAATAAAACTTTTGAACAAACAAAATTTTTAAAAAAATTTAAAAAATATTTAATTAAAAAAATTTAAAAATAAAAAATTTTAAAAAATGAAAATAAATTTTTTTCAAAATAAAAATTAAAATTAAAAAAAATTAATTTGTGCATTAAAATAAAAAAAATTAAAAATTTTAATTCATTTAATTTCTTAATTAAAAATTAAAATTCCGTTTTATTTTGCCAGAAAAATAATTTCCTCAATCATTGACTCTCGATGGTTCAACCAGTCAAAAACACCGCGATTCATGCATGTTTCCACCTTAGGAGGAGGTTAGTAGAGCCCCGAAGCTCTCCTAAGACTCTCCTGGCATTACAACATAAATGAATTGAGCGATTTTAGGAGGCCGACTAACGTTCTACTAAAGTAGGAGGCCTCCTAACTTAGGAGACGCAATTGAATACCGAATGCTCCTCCTAACTTGGCGTAGGAGGGCTCCTAAGTTAGGAGGGCTAATTGAATAAGGCCCCTGGCCACCACTGCAGCTGAAGGAACAGCAGAAGTTAACCCTTGACAGAAATTGTCTCACCTTTGATCCCATTTGACCGCTGTCCAGTTCTAAGTTACCCTATCGGCAGAAGGTGAAGCAGGATCACCCACAGGGGAAGAATCATTCACAATGGCAGGCTTTGCCGGAGGAACAGCCACTGCGGAAGACTCGGCCACTGCCGCAGCTGGAAGACCAGAAGAACAAAGAACTCTCAAATGCACGAGGAGGCTTTTCATCTCATGAAAATCCCCGATGCAATCCTCGCACAACCACAAAGCCCATGCTGGAATGGACTTGGTTTTGAGAAGGCCAACGCATTCGAAGTGAAACACATCATTGTACTGACTCCTGTTTTTGATGAATTCACAACCCTGTCTGCATACTTTACACCTATTCGAAACATCAGTTTTTTTCCCCCGGGTTATCACTCAAGTTCTACTCGTCAGCATTGAATATGTTTCCTGGGCAGGTCAGATATTACCGATCATTGTCGCTCTGGGATTATTGTAAATCGGCCTGTCACGGTGGTGCTTGTTGGCGTTGGTTGGAGCCAGGGGACAATAATAATAATAATAATGTTAGATGGCGGGATACTCCAGTTTTACACTTAAATTGTCACAATAAGTCTTGAGTAATTCACGGCTTAAACTGGCCTTCCCCCTGGCAAGTTGTTGCATAGTCGCGTGGTTAGTAAATCCTTGACCTTGTGGCGCAAAATAAATTCTTTTGCAAAATCAATTCCGGGCAGATTGTTCTTAAAACACTTGACATTATTTCTTCCGTGTTTGTCCAAATATGCATTCACAATGAAGTGACATCAACTTTGGACAGTGGAAATCCCCATTCTCCAACAAGAATGATTTTGTCGACCAAAATCGCTTCCTCTTGAATAAGGGGCATCTTTGGCCAGCCAATTTTTTGCCACTGACAGAATTATAATTCCGAAATTGGACAATGACAAATATTAAGCATATACCTATCTAACCTCAAAATGATGAGGCAAAGGACTGGGTCCTTATCTTTTCTGCCCTGATATAAACGATGACAGTCGCTAGTCAAAAAATTCAAGTTTTTCACAGCTTCTGTATTCTGGTCAACACAGAAATTAACTTAACTAAAAATAAAAAAATCCTCCCAGAAAAATATACTTTCAAACTGTAAAAATATGACAACAAAAAATATTACACAAGGATTTTACGCATAGTCCCAGGAAAACCATCCGACAATTGAGATACAAAATTGGCCAAAGTAGCCCCATTTGACGGTACCTGTGAGTGAGTCCAGAGTAGGACTCGATACCATTGCTGTACTTCCCCCTGTCACAGGAAATTTTAAATAATTTGAGTTTATGCTTCACGCCAACATGCGCTTGAACACTGTCCCTGAAAGACAGTAGATTCCTTCGATAATGATCTATGTTGCCATGGCACAAGGGGAGAGCGATTATTTAGTTTATACTCCCCATGCTTTTTGGCCGCAGTCGCAAGTGCGTGCCATGGCTGCACATGGCAATATTTTGCTTGAGGTTAGGTTAGATGAGGTTAGGTTGGGTTAGGAAGGTTAGAATAATGTACTTTAACCCAACTACTTACTGTGACGGACACTAACCTCAAACTGCCAGTTCTTCTCAGTTCCCTATCTTGGTCTTGATCGTCTGATATGACCTCTTCTGTATGAACTAACAATACTTCAGTACCTATCCCTCTAAACAGGCTTTTAACCCTATCCCTACTGCCTTGAGGGTTTCAACACTAAATCCAAGCAAATTCACCAGAATATTTCCTGTGATCCCTAATTTTAATAATAAGATAAAAATAGACAACAAGTTAATCAAATTTAGTTTGCACTCCACATGATGCCAAAAGGTACGACTCAACTTCAAATTCTTTAAAACAGGTACAACAAGAAATTAATAAACACTGGTGACACTCCTTTCAGGATGGAAATAAACTTTCAAACGTTCTGTTGGGTGTTCGTCCTCCGTCACCCACTTCACACACTGGCTCTCCCAACCAATCACAATCGTTTCTGTTGTGACACTCTTCCTCTGGTTGACAACACCAACTGTTCTTTCCAGGATCCCCAGTTCAACACTGATTGATGAAAACCAAGTTCCATTTCTTTACTTGGTCTGTCCCTTCAATCAGGTCCTTCTTCCACTCTCCTCTCACCAACTTGGATCTGGGATCTTTGTCTCTTCACCCAGTCGCTCAACCAGTCAACTTGGCAAAGATCCCCAGACTTCGGATGTTGGCCCTTCCTTGGGCCCTTCAAACAAAATGGATCAGCTGCCACCAACCACCTTTTGGCAAACCACTCAGCAGACCAACAAAACTATGGTTGGTCCTATAACCAACTGGCCTCAACGCCAGCTCAACATCTAAAACTCTAAATCTTCTTTCTATAGCTTCCCCCCCACCCACCTAGAGGAATAGAAAGAAAAACAAATTAGCACATCCTAACAAACTTCCCGTTACACTACAAGCAAAACACAATTATTTATTTGCAGCTAATTGGCAGGAAACAGAGTTGCAATAGCGGAGGAGTATACAGGGTATTTCAAAAGTCACGCACCAATGACGATTTCTAAAAAAATTGATGATTGGTGTTTTATGTTGTTGGGAAGGTGAATCGCCATAATCGTCGGTACTGGGCCACCGAAAATCCTTGCCTGTTTCTTGAGGGACATTCCCTGCACCCTCAGAAACTAAATATCTGGTCAGGTATTTTTGGGAAGCAAATCGTGGGACCATTCTTCATTGAAGGAAATCTCGATGGCGCCATGTATCGCGATCTGCTGGAGCTTGCTGTCGTTCCTGCAATTCAAAACATTGTGGAGAACCCACAACATCCTCTGCCTCCAGGACTTACCCCTCCTACCATGGAAACTGTCATGTTTCAACAGGAGGGAGTCCCAGCTCACGAAGGCGTAGCAGTTCGTGCATACCTTTATCAAACCTTCCCATGTCGATGGATTGGGCGACAGGGAGCCTTGAAGTGGCCAGCACGATCTGTGAGGACATATCAAATGCAAAGTTTATCCACCACATCCTTCAAGCACAGCACAACTCCAACAGCGGATCTCCGACGAATGCGCCCTTATCATTCCAGAACACCTTGAACACGTCCTTGCGGAGTTCGACAACCGCCTATACCTTTGCCAGACAAAAGGAGGAGCACTTTTCGAACAATTACGTTGACGCGACATGTTATTAACCATACAAAGAAAGAAAGTGCACCGACTTTCAGGTTAGAACCAATTTCCCACTGGTGCGTGACTTATGAAACACCCTGTATAGTCGCTATCCTCTAGTGCCATGGCAGGCAACCAAAATGCGCAATGAATTCCAATGCAGAGCCTGTTCCAACAGTGCTTCAGAAACTGATCAGTGATCTGAGATCAGAAATTATCTCTGATCCGAAATCAGTGCATCTGATGCGAGGTCAGTGCCTGTCTGATCCGAAACTGATCCAAGATCAATTGATCTCAGATCAGAATCTGATCAGAGATCAAAATGAGTTGAGTTTTTTCAGCAATCTGATCCGAGATCAATTGATCTCAGATCATCTCCACTTTGATCCACGTTTGAAACACTGGGCATAAAATACGTTACAATTACAATATTTCCAGTTCGTGATCCTTATGGAGCGAGCGAACCATGGCTGTTACGAGTATTCAATGAGACACTCCCAGCTGGCAGCAAGCATTTCGTGCACCTTTTTATATATAATAAAAGCTGGCGCCAGACTCCGGCTGAATGAGAGTCAATCATGCGCCAAGTGCCAGAGTTTGGTATACACCCACCTAGAGAAATAGAAAGAAGAAACAAATTAGCACATCCTTAACAAAATTCCCGTTACACTCAATGCTAGTGAACTCTTCAAATTGCACTCAAATAAGCCCAGCTTTTCTGGCAGTTGCAAGAGTACCTAATCACGTTATGCCAAGGACCGAAACAACGAATGCAAGGCTCTTTCCTCACCTCCAAACACCCAATTTGCCTCGCATGGAAAATCATATTTGCTGTGGGCTAATCAAAAGAAAACAAATTACCAGCTTCCTATCTTTCTTGATGTGAACTGGGAGATCTGTCACTGTCAGCTCTAAATGCCAGCTGACAGTCCAACTGTCAGCTCTAAATGCCAGCTGACAGTTCACAAACAAACTCTTCCACAAAACTTGGTTCTCACCAAAGCAGCACTGCACCCCCTGGACAAAAACTGCTAGCCCAAGCGGTTACCTACCTAAAATGAGCCAAAAGACCGTTGACAAAATCACCAACTTACCCCTCACGCAGCTGGGAAGAGCGAGTAAGCATAGGTACCTTCCTACCTACTGCTGTTGGTGCATCCGTGATTCCCTGAGCTTGTCAACTGAGCACTTTTTCCGGACAGCGCTTCGCCATGAGACTGACGCAAGGCGACCCATCGCCCCGTTGTAATGTGCCGAAAAGGGGAAGTTAGGCAAGAGCGTGGATGAGGACATCCATGTGACAGCTGCCCAAGATACCCAGGGTTAATGGCTAGCAGCGGACCGAGCATCACCCAACCTCCCAGTTCCCTCCATGCAAAATGGTCTGCAATTCTTATAAGGATGCCAGTCCCAAAAATTCTAAAACTGTGTCCGTTTGAGGGAAGAAATGGCACTGAAGGCCGCGTGAACACTGGCCCTTCTCACTGCTGCTGTGTCCACCAACAGACTACTGGTTTACCGGATACACTCACTTTGTTGCCCCCCGTGAGATGTGGCAGAGAGGGTTGCTAACTCCGGTGGGGTGTGGCAGTCTGGGTCTGGGTAACCATGCAATCACTCACTATCAATTCGATTCTGTCTTTTTCTGTATTCATGTCTTTTTCTTCCTCATGCTCGCCTGTCCTTAGGGAGTGCAAGATTGGTACAACATTGTTGACTAGACCTGAAACAATTAAACACTAGGCCTTCTTTTCAATCCCAAGCTGAGTTGGGTCCATCACATCCAAAATGTTGTGAGAAAGGCCTCCAATCAACTAAAATTCCTCATCAGAAATTAAAATTACCTATGCTTCCAGACGTGTGAATTCTATTTTGTACTTTTCAACTGTGAGGTCCATACTTGAATAGGTACTCTACCACTTCGTGGGGACCTTACCAGAAGTGTCATATAGGTGCTCTGGAGGCAGTACAAAGAAGGGCTGCCAGATTTGTTACTGGAAATTTCTGTTTTGATGTCAGTGTCTCATCAATGTTGAATGAATTAGGATGGGATTCTCTCGAAGAGCGTAGAATAATACATGGGCTCTCTGTATTTCGGCTGTGTATTTTGAAAAAGGGAGGTTGGGGTGACGGACCCTGGAACTTTTGTCAGAACAATCTCCCTGCAAGATCAGCCCAGTCTTTGTCCTTCATCCCTCCTGTCATCAATCAAAAACATCGACAGGTATTCTTTCTTCCACCGTCACCTCTTTTCGTGGAACCAGTTACCTACGTTTTTCCCGAAATGTCTTAAACTTAACAGATGCTCAATTGCTCAATTCACTTCTGCGTCTCATTCCAAGTTACTCAGCTTAAAAAGTGCTTCCACTTCACTGAGGACTTAGGTAGGACTGAGGACCAGTTAGGCTAGGTATTTAACAGCACCAATTCTGATTTGTTCCCCCTCTTCCACTTTCCTTTATTTTTACTGACATTAAGGGCACTTTTTCATTTGGCCCTCGTGTACCTGACTTGGAATTTTACTCATAATTTCTGTCCGAATCTGGCAATCAAAATTTCAATGGATCCTGATGGGTTTCTGTGGCATTCACCTTTGTTTTTTTTTTTTTTTTTTTTTTTGTTCAGGTACGAAACACATTTAATTATTATTCGACTTTCATTTGTATTGTCTTGTTTGTTTGTGCATGTCTTTCTTTTTTACTGGCCGGCGCTTTGAAATAATCAAAATTCATTAATAATTTGCCATAATAAAAAAAAAATTGGTAAAATGTCCTATGACATTGATTACCTAACCTACCGCTTTGCCGGTATCTTCTGCAACCTTTGCCCTGTTTGGCTTTTGTCTCTCTCTTTTCCTTTTTGACCAATTGCGAATCATCGCATCTGTTTAAAAATTGACTCGACATGGTGCCTGGAAATCTGGTGCACTAAATCGTTGTGCAAAAGCCATCGGTGTCGGTCTTTTATGACATTTTATGACTCTGGACACTGTGTCCTTCGTTCGTGCCGGCGGGGGGCCAGCGATGGCTCCAGTTTTAAAAATTTAGATTGCTCTGCCCTGGTTCTCGCCCCCTCTCAAACCTCAAGTTGCTAGCCACATGAACGGGTCAATCACCTTCAGCCACGCTGGGTATTTTTTCTGTACTCCAGCATCCGACTCACCATCACCTTAGCTGCATATTCCGGTTACAAATTCCAAATCTGGTTGCACGCTCCGTTGCGGCAACATGTCCTCAGTCAGGTTTACTATGAATAAAACCGGTTGAAACAAGGCTCCGTTAGGAAAGAAGCGTTTAGCATTTGTCCATACCTACAGTGCAAAATACCAGTACGTAACAGTGCAACCCCTTTGGGC
>JASGXE010005415.1:0-21939 GCA_030068105.1 Sinentomon sp. SZTP_YWyxl
AGATGGTCGTTGTTGATAATTTTCTTTGCTTTTTCTCACATATCATGTCTAGTCATGTATTGTCAATCTTCGGCTAATGTACTCGCCCTGCGATTCTAATGGATAGGTGAGGAGATAAATCACCTAGTCTTTTAATTACGTCGCTCATCACAACATTGCTTGGCGACATCTCAAAGTGTGGCCACCCTTTAGCGCGGATACACTTTCATTTACCTTGTTCTTCTATCTTCTCGATATTTTCCTGCCTGCATGGTTGTCTTGATTGCAGCCGAAAAAGAGATTTTTTCAAAACCATCCCGGGTAAAGGAAGTATAAAGAGAAATCAATGAGAGAGTTAAGATGAAGAAACCTATGCCTTTCAATGCCGTCAATCAGTTGTTTGATGTATGTTGCTTCTCATCGAGACGAGGGTCTTCGAGTGATATCTCTGCAATTCCTATATTTCGACCCAATTTCGTTCATTTAGAAATACCAAAGCGTATGGCCATTCCAGACAACCGATATTCTACTGCCAAGGATACCCCTTCAGCTGCGCAGGAATTCGGTTTTGTACGGATTGATGTTGGAAAAATCATGCGTCCTTGTTTTTTCCTTGGATTTTGCATCTAAAGTACCGTGGATCCTTTTCTCATATCATCATCTCATATCATCTTCTCAGATCATCCTTTTCTAAATGATCTGGGATCCTTTTCAATGTCCATAACTACTACTGTCCATAACGACCAAACGACATAATGTCCATCTGACTACACAATGTCCATAATTACTTTCTGAAATCTACAACGGCGATTTTCTTTTTGAGAGCCTGTACATTTCCGTCTACATCGTGATGCCATCTGGTCTGCGGTTTCTGAAGCCCTCAAAGGATACCAAAATATGGTGGAACAGGAGCGCAGCAAAACTTAAAGAAATGGCCATGCAGTTCGAAGCACCCCTGAGAAAGAGAAATCCCCTCCGAGATTTTCCGAATGAAAGTTTGGCTTTGGTGGTGATCCATAGACCGCAAGCTGTCGCGTGGTCGAATCCCAGTTTCCGTAATATTTTTAAATTTTGATTTCCAGTGTTTATGAAGAACTGCAGCGCCCCACCGGTAGTTTCTGTTGTCTTCCTAGAGATGTCAGCTTCTCAATGTAATTACACAAAAATACATGGGGAGGATGGGAAACTGTTCATCTCTTTAGTTTATGCTACTTCTGGTGTGCAGTAGCGAGAAAATTCCTCGTGCCATAAAGTACATGCCGGTTTTTCGAGCTTTAAAAGAAAACTGGGAGAGTTGTGTTGATTTCAGATTCAAGAAATTGGATTTTGTCGCACGGAAATATGAATCAAATCAGTGATGGATTACAAATTTTGATGAGATCGAGATTTCCCCGAAAATTCGCGAGAGAAAAGAGACCATATGTGGTACAATGGTAGTGGTCTTAGCGCTGTACATACAGCGACCTGGTAGTGTTCACGGCAGCCCATCCTTTAGAATTTTTCCACGCGAAAAGTCGCGTTGTGACAAAAATGTCTGTTGGGATCATGTGCAGCGGAAAGAAGTATGCGACAAGATGTTCCGCATTGAGGTGGAGTGGTCTTGAACGAAATGGTCACAATGTAGGTATGCAAGTCGAAATTGGTACAAACGTTTTTTTATCTGATTGCGACGTAACGTGGCACTTCGGCTGAATTCCAGTGCTTCGTTATGATCATTTTCAGTTGTCAGTATACTTTAGAAAGGGGGAGTTTCAGAGAACCACTAATCCAATGAAACTGATATCGATAAAAGGGCATCCGCAAGAAACATGCTTTTTTTGACGGCATGGCTTAAAACGTACTCTTTTCAGCGTTATGAAGAGGAGTACGCGCCTAATTTTCTAAAGGCGCAAACGTGGTTAGCAGTGTAGAAATAATCTCACCAATAAAAGTAGATTTGCTACACTTAGGAACCATGTGCTGGATTGAAAACCATAAAATTGGAACAGCACTCCTGACGTGACAGCGCTAATGAAAGTCCCCAGATAAAGAGCAGACGACCAGATCGCAGACGTTATGTTGTGAAGATCGCTGGTGTCTTGCAGTCCGGTTTTGCTGCAAAAAGTCGAGAAATTGTCTTCTTTAGACCTACCAAATTGTTCTGATTGGCGAATGTTCTGAAATTGCGAACATCAATGTCTCCATCAATTTAACACTGTGAATGCATAAATTGTTTTGCAATTTTGTCGCAAGTAACATCTCTCTTAAATGTATATTCTAAAGTTGTCAAGGAAAGTGGCCAAATCAAGTAATATGAAATCGCGATATTCTGTATCCAATGCCCAGAAGTTCCCGAGGAGTTCTGGTCATTGGATAAAGAGCATGGTGAGTTCATATTACTTGATCGTGGAACACAGGAGTCAAAGTTCCTTCGCTCAATGATGAAGTGGCCAAATGTATTGAAATTAAAAGATGAACTGCCCATTTCGTGGCAACATTCTGGCTTTTTTTATGGTTTTACCTGAGGTTTGCAAAAAACCGAATGATGCCAGACAACTACAAAATAATTTTTTCCCTTTTTCATTGCAATTAAATTGCGAATCTTAATCTCCGACATTCTACCGGAATTATATTTCAAATTATGAATTTGCAAAGCGCGGGCTTCTTTATGAACTCGAAAAGAATCCCGGTAGCGCTTTTACATTTCCGACACCAACATCAGATATGGCCTGCTTCTTTTTTGTAACACTCGTTTCGTTCAACATCTTAGCGCGGTTACTCTGCCTCGAGACGCGCAGACAGGAGAAGTTTTCCCATAGTGTTTTCTGTGAGAAAAATTTGCGCTAACCGAAGTAACGAAACCAAATTGAACCTGACCTAACATGGCCAAACCTAATCCAGCCAATAACCTACCCTAACCTTCCCCAAACAAACCTAACCCGCCACAAATGTTGACGCGCCCTGTCCGGTGCATCTGTGGACTCCGAAGTGTCTTGTGGATCTTGTGGGAAGACCTCGGTGTGGATCTCTGAAGTGTTTTGGGGTCTTGACCTCGGGTGAATGTTGATGCGTTGTTGTCACATTACTCTTGTGGAGCTGTGTTGCTTCCATTTCGCAGCCATTTGATTATAGTTATTAAACTGATTTGTGATGATCCGCAGGAGTGATTCTGTGCAAAAACAGAATTCGATCGGTGCAGGTCTTCAGCGTTTTTACTTTTTTCGTTATGAGAGTATCATCGGTTTTCGATATAAGACGCTGCAATAGAGGGTACAGTTTGATGAGATTCCACTACCATGGTATGTTTTTTCAGCGGCCGAATTACTTTATTTGCCATAAATATTTTTAAATTCCACATAGCTCTAGGTATTTGTACTCTTCTTTGTAATGTAAGAAACTAGTAATGACTGCAATGCTATGTTCTGTTCTGTGTGTTTCCTGTAGATGCCCACCAATTTTCCCTGCTGTTGCTCCGCTAGAAGGAGTAGATGCTCGAACTCCGTCTATTTCGTTTGTTTACAGGTTAACAAAAGATTTACAAGACTTACAATGCCTCTTTCAACATGTTGTTGATTGATGATATCACCTGTCCGGAAGTACCAAACGAGTTTGCAACTAACGCTGCCACGAAACAGGCGAGGTTTCTGAAATGGAATTTTTAACATCGGCATTCAACTTTGTCAAAGTGTCAAATAGACTAAGCGCACTTTCCACGAATGTTCCCATTTCCTAAACTTTTTAATTCAAAATGATTTACGAAACAATTGAATTTAATGAAACAAAAAGGTTTGTTTTTTGGAAAGAGCAACACAGTTTGTTTAAATTTCAATGCGGATATAATTTATTCATTTTTTCAAATGTGTAAAGCGAATGTCATATCGTTAGAGTGACAAAATGTAACATCCTGCGACTGAATTAAACTGTCCTTTCTCAGCCTCATCTGCTGTCTCGCTGGAATGCAAATTCAGAACGTGACTGCTGACTCCGTTCAACACATGATTTAACGGCGTAATGGTTGCGCAATAGCGGTCGTTCTGCCAGGAATATGTGGTTTTGAAAGTTTCCGAAGTGCCAATGCATCCCGAAGTGCATCACATTTTAATCAGCGCATTGTAATATTGCATGCGGGACCTTATTTGTAAAGATCGATCCGAATAACGAAAAAGACCGGGTCCGAACCGAGATCAGGAGGATGCACACTGGTGTCAAGATTGTCGTGTCCGAGTGGGAATCGAAATCGTGTCGCGTGGACGTGAGGCCGGCGACTCGCTGACCATTGCACCAGGAAAGTCGGCGTGTGACGCAGTTTTTAAGTAAAAGCAGCTCCCGTTATTCCAGTAAAGAGGCGCATGATTACGCTTATTCGAGCTCGTGTTAGTTATACTTTGCGACTCTTGCAGCCGTGTATTCCTTAAGCATTCCGTCCGGCTAACAGTAGGTACTCATTTTGCAAAATCTTAGTTCGCAACCGTGCGAGTATGGTATACCAACTTTCAAGGGTTATTCCATGCGGTTTTGTGATCGCGGCATCATATTCGACTATAAATTTGATTTCACTTGGGAAAATTGTTACAACTATAGGGATAATTATTCGAATCATGCGTCCCGGAATTATGTACTCCCAAATCTCAACTGATATTCGGAGGATCCTCAACGAACAGTACAGGGAAATTCACAACGCGAGAAGAAGTCTGATAAGTTTGCGTATTGTCGAAACCTATACCGAAATCACAGGTTGCACTCTAACGTCATTGCAACAAAAACCTCATTTTTTTATACTCTACTAACGAACGTTTTTAGAGCTATTTTAACCTGATCTAACCTTTCCTACCCCACCTTGACCTGCTCTTGGTTTCCGCTTCCCGCCTGGTGTCTCTCAGCCGCAAAAATGTCAAAAGTCCCCCAGCAATAAAAAATCTAAAAAAAATTTGTCACCTGCTGGAATCGATCCCCGAGCGTCGGCTGAGTAGACCAGTGCCGTGACCACTAGACCACCGATACACCAGCCGAAATTCACTTTCGATTGTGCCTTTGATCAAATATGCTTTGAGAGCGTCTGATCAAGAAATGACGCCAGTGCGCAGCATACGATTTCAGAAGGTTTCGAAAACAAGCAGCCAGCTTGAAAAGCGTGATTGCGGCGCGAAAGTCACAACAGGTTTACACACCTATAGTGTTTCGGTATTTCGTTCTTGGGTCCAGAGGGGTCCTAACCATCTGCTGTATACGATTTGGCAAACACCTCGCATTCAACCAACATTGAGGTCATTGTCAAGGAAAGAAGCTTGAATGTATTTGATGTAATGCAATGCAACCAAGCTGAAATGTAATATTCTTACGTTTTAAAGGGGAGGAACGGAAGCGGTCCAAGAAGTGGCACTGATACAGTGCAAACGGAGGCTGAAACAATCATTGCAGTGTTTGGATGTATACATTTGTCGCAAATGTAGCCCCAAATTAGAGTGCTGAGTCCACCAATCAGGCTTACGCTGAGGAACAGGAAGGGTGTAATGTTCAGTGACAAGGAAAACTGAAAGCAAATGGAAATCACTACAAACTCTGAAAAGGCGAGAAACCCGAAATTACGAATATCGAGTTTCGTCTTCGAAATCATCGAGTTTCGAAAAATCCGGTGGTTGTCGAATTTCGGTTCAGTGCAGCGAGGTCGAATTCCAACTTGCGCTCACCAAAAGGAACGCAGGGCTCTCGAAGTTCTCTTTCGCACTGAGCAATAGCTGGCAGACCATTTATTTTCTTTAGACCAATGGCACGGCATTGGTATTTGGAAAAACTCTCTCAGGTTTGATCATCTTTAAAGTTGCAGTTGCTAATTCCTTCAAATCAAAACAAGTACCGAAAAACAGCACTGCAAGGCCATGCTCTCTGGTGGTCCGTGCTAAATAGGCTCGATACTTTTGCTGGGCTTTCGTTTCAATTGGCTAATAGATTGTCAGCTGCGATTGCTGTTCTCGAATATCCAAAATTTCTGCAATGAAGTGGTTGGAGTTACGTTTTTGGTCGAATTTCAGAGTCGGTGCTCAGTCTTATTCGGAGTTATCCAGCACGAATTTAGAGACCTCTCGTTGACCTGGTCTACTGCGGTTGCTGTTCTCGATAATTCAAAATTTCTGCACTAGAGCGGTTGTTGGTGTTACGTTAGTGTTCGGATTTCAGAGTCGGTGCCCCGTTTAGTTCGGTATTATTCCATATACGAATATTAGGACCTCCCTTAACCTGCTCTACTGCGATATTGCTGTTCTCGATGAGGCAAAATTTCTGCACTGAAGCGGTTGGCGTTACGTTTGTGTTCGAATGTCATAGAGTCGGTTCTCCGTCTAATTCGGAGTTATTCCTTCACGAATTTTGGGACCTCCCATAACCTGGTATTCAGCGATTGCTGTTCTCGATCATCCAAAATTTCTATAGTGTGGTGGTTGGAGTTAAGTTATTGGTCGAATGTCAGATTCGGTGCTCCAACACGAATTTTAGGACCTCCCGTTAACCTAATCTACTGCGATTGCTGTTCTCGACTATACAAACTTTCCGCAATGAAGTGGTTGGTGTAACGTTATTGGTCGAATTTTAGAGTCGGTGCTCCGTGTAAGTCGGAATTATGCCAACACGAATTTTAGGACTTCCCGTTGACCTGGTCGACTGCGATTGCTCTTCTCGATTTTACAAAATTTCTGTACTGAAGCGATTGGTGTAACGTTAGTGTTCGAGTTTGGAGAGCAACGAACGTGTGCCTGCGTACCCCTGCGAACGTGTGAACGGGAGCCAGGGCTGGGCGCCTGCTCAAACATCAGACCAACGTTGGCAACTTGAGCCAGCAATATAACGTTGAACCTGCCTTCACTCTTTTTGATGAGCACAAACGGGAGGATATCCACCTTGCAGCACAAAGCGTCAATTTCGCCGGCACGGTGTGAGAAAACCCGCAAACCCAATTCGTCCCTTTGACTGGAGACTTGTGGCGCATACAACATGTGTTTGTTACATCTCAGCGACAAACAGATATTTGCCGCTGAGATGTCACACTGCGCAACCCTGTCTCATTCGTGCTATACTCAAATGTTCGCCTTGAAAAGAGGACGTAGCCTCGCAGAAATGGTTTGACTCAGAGTGGTACACCTGGAGTAATCTGTGGCATCAATTTAGGACATTCCGACTATTTTAGTAGCCTACGAGTACCTTCATAAAGCCGGACCATTGCCTTTTTGTAGTTCGGACTGCCGGATGCGAATTCCCGAATCCCAAACAAATTCCCTGAATGTTGACAAGTCATATGCATCCCGAAATTTAAATGGCGCATGATAAAACAGAAACAGAGATTCCCGTTTCGAAATTGATCGGCGCGGCTGATTGATCAAGAGCGGTGGGCTGCAAAGACGGGGTTTACAAGGGTGGTGGGTTCGATTCCTGCGGAAAGTGTTTTTCGAAAAAAATACATTTGAAAATACCGAAGAAGGTTGACACCATTCAGTGGGTTGAGGCAGGTTCAGGTTAGGCCATGGGTTGGCTTAGCTTGAAATGAAGTCGTGGGGTCTCATCGATTGATCTAGATTCAGGCGATTTGTTTGGAATTGAAAGATTCGCCTGTGGGTCGCACAGAACGTTTTTCCGCGATAGAGAAAAACCACTTCTGCTCATTTCTTATCATGGGATTGGGGTCCTATAACCTCTGTCTCCAGATGAGTTTCCAATGTAGACTTGACGAATCCATACGCAAAAGATCCTGTTAGAACTGTCAACATTGAGACGAAAACTCCCGGTATGGAAAGCACATCCCAAAAGCTTGCTGAAAAAATAAAAATTGAAACGAAGACACCAAGTTGTCGTCACGAAGTAGTCACCAAGCAGTCACAAAGTCACTAGTATATTCCAACACTGCAACGGCGTCTTGTTGCTGCCATTTCCTCCGAATTTTCTTCGCACATAACGGACAACGTGCAAGTGTTTGCTTTCAGACGATATTTGTTTCTCGTTTTGGTTTTGAACACATCGATTTCATGATGTTACTGTTTTGTTTTTGTTGCGCCATTTGACAAGGAATTGTCCCTACTGCCATTTAATTTTTGTACTGCCATTTGATAAAGGGAGTACCCCAAAAAAATAGAGTACCTTCATTCATTCATTCAAGGGCGACCTGCAAAGAAGCAAATTTTGAAGACAGGTCAATGTGCTTGGTTACCTCGGCAAAAGAAAGTGCAGAAGCACCTTATTTTTGACGTCCGCTGCCAACGGTACTGAAGAATTAACAACGGCCACCAAAATTTGAAAATGAATTGTCGATTTTTGGTGCCACGCGGGTAAAGCTGGTTAGCTGGAAAGTTTGCTTCACTTTGGACCGTCACCCTTTTGTTTTCCGTGGGGACGTAAATGATTCCGGTTCCAATGGAATCCCTTCTTGGCAGAGCTAATTTTTTTAATTTTTTTTCACTTATTTTACATCCCCCTAAATACCGTTAACCCTCCAGTTGTGTATAAATCAGTGCCCTGCAAAATACGAGAGCGCATAAACCTTTCGATTTGTCATCTCTGTTCATCGTCACGGCCGCGCCATTGGAGTAGTCCTCGACTGTATTTGGATTCAGCGAATCGGCGATTTGTCCTATCCCTTTCTGACGATTTTCGTCAACATCTTCTTTTACCATCTGAACGGGAGTTTCCAATCCTTCTGATGGTTTGGTGTACAACATCGAAACTTGGCGCAGGTCAACCACAGAAATTGCTGTTTCGGATGCCTGTTGCTTGACAATATCTGGAAGCCCTTTGATGTTGTCGTCACAGTTGCCTTTCTCTGGCAGGCAAAACCGAAGAGGGGTGTGCATGATCAGACCCAAAACGCCGACTGAAAGATATGCCGCCGTAAACCCTCCGAACTATTGAAGAAAATGTAAAAACGCTTGGTAGGTTCGCGTGAGTGCATTCGTGGAGAGTTTGCTTTGCATTTTTTTCGTCTAATGGATGAAACGACTTTGTTAGTGCCACGAACTACTAAACTAGATGTTCGCACAATGATGTCACGCAGTCCAACGGCCCAACGGAGCACAGCGCAACGGCGGCTGATCCAGAGTGCCGGAAGGCGAATTCCCAACAAATTCCAAACAAATCGCATGAATTTCGACCAATCAGGTGCTTACCCAAATTAAAACCGCGTTTACGATATCTAAAGCCAATCTAACTTAACCTAACCAAACCTAACCTAACCTAACCTAACCTAACCTAACCCGACCCAACCTTTCCTCTTCCTGGTGTCAACAACTGCCACTGGTGTCAAAAACATTTCGGTGTTTTAAAAAGCAAAAATCTAAAAGTTTTACCCCAGGTAGGATTGGAACCACCACCACATGTACCACCGCAGCGGCAGCAGGCTGTCTAGACCACTCGGCCACAGAGGCTGCTGCCGGAAATCACTTCGGAAAGATGTATTCATGAAACTGTTTTTATAATTGCGTCATTACGATTTTGCTCGCATCCGATTGGTCGAAATTCATTCGATTTGTTTGGAATTTAGAAATTAGCTGGCGGAAGATGTCGGAAGTGAACGACAGGTCGCCGTACATTGTATCGCTCACAAAAAAGTGAGACTTCGCTTGAATCAAGCGATGGATTTTGCCGAAAGGTTCTGAGTTGGAACCTGAAAAACTGGCGATCCTGATGCACAGTGATGCCAAACTACCCCTGGGAAAAATCTTGATGTCGTTTTGGGAATCGAAAGTGTTGTGGTTTCCATGTGATAAAAATATCTCGGTCCTCAGGCTCACTTCCTGTTGCACGATTTATTCCGGAAGCTGGATTCGACCTGTGTAAGAGTTTTTTAGCGAAACTATAATTGCTTTCCAGTGACACCAAAATCATTCCATTTGAAGACGATTTAACCGTTTTTTCTGTGCATTGCTGGGCACGGGACCACATCGGCTGCCAAAATGAGATTTGGTTGGAGATTAACATAATTATGTTCTTGTTCAGTATAAACTTTGATTTTGCCGCCCCGCAGTTGTGTATACAGCCACGTGATGGACTATTTGGAGTCGAAATATCGGGGAGTCGATTAGAAACAATGCAGATTGTGGTGCTTCGTAGAAAATTAAAAAAATAGAGAAGATCCACCAGCAGCTGGTCGCTGGATTCGTCATGTTTGCCGTTTTGCCGCCAAAACCACCTTACAGGTTAAAAAACCACCTATACAGATTAAAAAAACCACCTTACAGTGCTGTTTCCTATAACTTCGATCACCCCTTCTCTTTGGTTGCTGAGCAGAAGAGGGAGGCTTGAATCAAGAAGCAATGTTTCTGTTCGATAACTCACATATTGTGAGTCAATTTCACAGAAACGGACGAGAAAATAGAGCAAAACATTTTTCGTCGGGACGAAATAAAATGCGGACGCGGACCAATAGGAGATATGGCGGTTCGCGAAACAACCCGGATAGCAGAGAAACGTGGCAGGAACGTTCCGTCGGAACATGGCAAACACTTGGCTGTGCTACGTGGCTGGCATTTGGATATGGTCGGTGCGGCACCACGGTGCTGGCCACTATGGCAGGAATGTGGCTTTCTCCAGTGACAGCGATGTGTTTTTCCACCGTGGTGGGGACATGGCATGCTCCCGTGGCGAGAATGCTATTTTCCACCGTGGCAATCACGTTCCTGTCACGGGAGCATGCCATGTCCCCACCACAGTGGAAAACACATCGCTGTCACTGGAGAAAGCCACATTCCTGCCATAGTGGCCAGCATCGTGGTGCCACACCGACCATATCCAAATGGCAGCCACCTGGCACAGACAAGTGTTTGCCATATTCCGCGGAACGTTCCAGCCACGTTCCTCTGCTACCCGGGCGGTTATATAGGGTGAGGCAAAAGTCACGCAACACTTTGTGCATGGCTTCGTGAAATTGTCGGTTTTGCGGTTTTTCATGCCCAGTGTGGTCGGCTTCTCTGCCTGTCTGTCTGACAACGTCGCTTTCCTTTCTCCGTCGAACTTGGCAAGAACTTGGTGCGGCTATCGTCCTTACAAGCCCATCCTCCGCCAATTCTGAAACCCGAGGATTGGCATCGTAGTCCAACATTCGCGCAGTGTGCAATTGAACAAATTGAGGCGGAGCAGAATTTCATGGAACGACTGATTGTCAGCGACAAGGCTGCCTGCTGCCTGCACGGTTGCATCAACCGCCAAAACTGCCGCCTGTGGGCCTTGGACAATCCCCAATTGGCCGTCGAGGAGCGGACCCAGTCGAATCCCCGGCTTAATGTCTGGGCGAGCGCATCGTCGGGCCATTCTTCTTTCGGGGAAACGTTACCGGGGAATCGTACCTGAACATGCTGACCAACCAGATCTTGCCAACAATGCAAGCCATCGCTGCGCCCCAGGGCCTGTGGTATATCAGCACGACGGCACGCCTGCACATTTAGCTGAGCAGGTCCGCCAGCGCCTGGATCAGGAGTTCCCAGAGGATGGCCGCCACGATCCCCGGAATTAAATCCCCTGGACTTTTTCCTCTGGGGTTATCTAAAAGACCGGATATACCAAGGCGAGACTCCAACATTGGCCCAACTGAGGCAGCGTTTTATCACCATCTGCACCTCATTCAATCCCATTTTGGAACTACCTTAGGCAACGGAGAGGGGCCGTTGGTTCGGTTCCCTCATTGATTGACGAGGACGGTTCCATAATTGTGACTCCTGCTGAGAAAGCAAATAAATTGGTAGCTTGTTTTCGAGAGAATTTCACACCGAATTTATTGGACAATCTGCCTCAACGGTCTACTTCTCATGAGTCTTTTGTCACTGTTCGAAACACGGATGCCATGGATGGCCCGTCTGGGGTGAGTCAAAGACAGGTGGGTGCATCTCGAACAATACCTGATGAAGTGATTATAGAGACGCGCAGAAATGTGATGTTTTACCTTACAACAAACTGCAATGTGTATAGCATTATCAACTCAATTTGTAAAATGAAATGCCGAAAAGCAGCGGGCTCTGACAACATTCCAGTGCGATTACTCCAGGGTCTGAAGCTCTCTGTCGCTCCTTTTCTGGAAGTACTTTTTCAAAAAATTATTGACACTAGGGTCTTTCCCTCTGATTGGAAGAACATAACTGTCATCCCAGTCCCGAAGAAGGGTAGCCGTGCGAACCCCTTTAACTATCGGCCGATCTCTCTGATTTCAGGAGTTTCTAAACTGTTTGAAAAGGTTTTACTGCCATATCCAAGCATGCCGAAGAATGCAACCTACTTCATCCCAATCAGCATGGATTCCGCAAATTTCGCTCTTGCGAAACCCAACTTATTGGCTTTGTGCAGGATGTAGCTGCTCACTTGGAACGGAGAGTGCCTGTAGATGCTGTTTTCATTGATTTGCAAAAAGCATTTGACTTGGTTGATCACCGACTTCTGTTGCTGAAACTTGGGAGATATGGTTTTCCGCTTGCTATCCTCCAGATTTTGGAATAGTATCTCGACCAAAGAAAAGCACAAGTACGAATTGATGGTTTGAACTCCAGTGAGCACCTCCACATGTCTTCTGGGGTACCACAGGGAAGTTCTTTGGGTCCGCTGCTTTTCATTCTGTACATTAACGACTTATTTGATGGTGTAAAATGTTCTATGCGTTTGTTTGCGGACGACATATGCTCCGCTTGTCAATGATGGTGCCGCTGAAATCATTCAAAATGATCTAGATTTGGTTGAGACGTGGTGCACAGCCTGGAAAATGAAAATTAATGCCTCGAAGTGTGTGGCATTATCCTTTATTAGGTCCTCTAGCCCCCATGCTCCTCCACCAGAAAGACACTATTCCCTCTGCGGGAGTGTTATTTCCAATGATTCCAGCACCTTCAAATACCTTGGAGTCACTATCTCCTACAATCTCGACTGGACAGTTCAGGTTAACACAACAATAAATAAAGCAAAAAGTGCTCTGGGTGCACTCAGACGAAATCTGGCTTCTGCCCATGAGAATGTGAAGCTCAAAGCATACCATGCAACGGTGCTTCCTATCTTGGAATACGCCAGCTCTGTCTGGGATCCTCATTTAATTTGTCATATCGATGCGTTGGAGAAAGTGCAAAGGGCAGCTGCACGGTTCATTAAGAATGACTTTTCTCGAAATTCAAGTGTCACAGAAATGCTAAAAAAACTTATGCTATCTACACTGCAGGAACGCAGGGCACTGCGAAGGCTATCACTTCTCAAAAACTCATTTTGTGGGTCTTCTGAACTTCTCTTGCCCAACGAATTCGCCCCGAAACAGACAAATTGCAGATCAAATCATCTTTCTCAATTCGAAGTTCCAGTATTCAAGTTCAATGCGTACTTTCATTCTTACTTCCCAAAAACTCTCAGGGAATGGAACGCTCTTCCAAATGGTTCACCCTTTCTGCGGTCTAAAGCTGGCTAATATCCACAAAATTAAGTCTTACTTTGAACTCCTCCATTCGGCTCAAAACGATGGGTCCGTTTGTGGAAGACCAAATAATTATTGCGTTGAAAAATTTTGCATCCATTTTTTTTTGTTATGCCATTGTCATGCTCAATTTTCCCTTGTTGTGCCTTGGTACATTTTGTAGATTTCTTACTCTTTTCTGTTTGTCGACAAATCTTTTCATTATTGTTTTATTCTGCAATTTTGTAAGAAAATTAAGATGAATTGAATTGATTTATCGAAGGAAATTGTAAATATCGCCTCTTCTCAAATGCCTCACTTTCTTTTAATCTCGTTTGTAAAATTGAGATTATTCTGCAATTTAATAAATAAAATTGAAATTGAAATTGACATCACTCCGCAGATGCTGCGCAACGTCTGGAGGTCGTTCGAGCAGCGATTGCGAAACTGCATTGCTGCAGAGGTTAGGGCCTTCCAGCACATGACGCCATAGCGAGCATGAACCCGTAAAGAGGTACCTAAAACGACTCAGACAACAACAGAATCACCCAACTGCTGTGTTGCGAGACATTTGACACGAAAACCCGCAGGGCCCACACTCTCGAGGAGCCATCCACGAACTGTTTCGTGACTTTTGCCTCACCCCGTATAACGAGTTGGCTGCGAACAATTGTTCTTTTTTCCCGTGCAACAAAATCACTCAAGACGGACGATCCGGTTATATACGAGTAGGTTACGAACAATAGTTCTGTTTTCTCGTGCAATAAATCACTCAAAGCAATCCGGTTATATACGAGCAGGTTACGAACAATTGTTCAGTTTTTCCGTGCAGCAAAATCACTCAAGGTTATCCGATATGAGTAGGTTACGAACAATTGTTCTGTTTTCCTGTGCAACAAAATCACTCAAAGCAATCCGATTATTTTTCGAGAATAGGTTTCGAACAATTGTTCTGTTTTCTCGGCCAACAAATCACTCAAAGAGATCCGTATAGATACGAGTAGGTTACGAACAATTGTTCTGTTTTCTGGTGCAACAAAATCACTCAAGGCGACCCGGTTTATCCGATACGAGTTGGTTATGAACAATAATTGTTCTGTTTTTCCGTGCAACAAAATCACTGAAGGCAATCCGATAAAAACGAGTAGGTTACGGAGAATTGTTCGTTTTCCCGTGCAACAAAATCACTCAAGGCGATCCGGTTATATACGAGTAGGTTACGAACAATTGTTCTGCTTTCTCGTGCAACAAATCACTCAAGGCAATCCGGTTATATACGAGCAGGTTACGAACAATTGTTCTGTTTTTCCGTGCAGCAAAATCACTCAAGGTTATCCGATACGAGTAGGTTACGAACAATAATTGTTCTGTTTTCCTGTGGAACAAAATCACTCAAAGCAATCCGATTATATTTCGAGTAGGTTTCGAACAATTGTTCTGTTTTCTCGGCCAACATATCACTCAAAGAGATCCGTATATATATGACTAGGTTACGAACAATTGTTCTGTTTTCCCGTGCAACAAAATCACTCAAGGCGATCCGGTTTATCCGATACGAGTTGGTTACGAACAAATGTTCTGTTTTCCCGTGCAACAAAATCACTGAAGGCAATCCGGTTATATACGAGTAAGTTACGAGCAATTGTTCTGTTTTCTCGTGCAACAAATCACTCAAGGCGATCCGGTTATATACGAGCAGGTTACGAACAATTGTTCTGTTTTTCCGTGCAGCAAAATCACTCAAGGTTATCCGATACGAGTAGGTTACGAACAATTGTTCTGTTTTCCCGTGCAACAAAATCACTCAAGGCGATCCGGTTATATACGAGTAGGTTACGATTAATTGTTCCGTTTTCCCGTGCAACAAAATCACTCAAGGCGATCCGGTTTATCCGATACGAGTTGTTTACGAACAATTGTCCTGTTTTCCCGTGCAACAAATTCACTCAAGGCAATCCGGTTATACACGAGTAGGTTTCTAACAATTGTTCTGTTTTCTGGTGCAACAAAATCACTCAAGTCGATCCGGTTTATCCGATACGAGTTGGTTACGAACAATTGTCCTGTTTTCCCGTGCAACAAATTCACTCAAGGCAATCCGGTTATACACGAGTAGGTTTCTAACAATTTTGTTCTGTTTTCTTGTGCAATAAAATCACTCAAGGCAATCCGTTGAGATACGAGTAGGTTACGAACAATTGTTCTGTTTTCCCGTTCAACAAGATCACTCAAGGCAATCCCATTAAAACGAGTAGGTTACGAACAATTATTGTTCTGTTTTCCCGTGAAACAAAATCACTCAAGGCAAAAACTTACCCTATAAATTAGGCCTCCCCAGGCTGGTCCAAGTACGTGTCCAAGGCTGAAACATCCCTCGATAATGGACTGAAATATATGGAGACAAAATAGCGGAGTATGCTACTCAAAAACTGTTCAGTGGACTTATATTACGGATAACAATGCCAAAAACTGTTGAGTGGACGAAAACGGTTAACAATGCCAAAATCAAAAGAAACGGCCAAAATGTCAAAAAAGGTGTAAATGTCCTGGCCACCTGCTAAAAGTGCATGAAAACTGCGAAGTTCCCTCAAAAACCTTCATTCTAGAAGGCGACTTTTGTAAATTATAATTACTATTCTAATATACTATTCTCGTATACGTATACGAGAATAGTGTATTAGAATAGTAATTATAGGTACTATTTCTAAAATTAGGAGTTGAAAGTAGCCGTGAATGGGACTGCCTTCCTGAGCAGCCTGCCTGACCTGCTTTGATGTGACGTGGGCTGCTCGACTTGGCCTTCACCAGATTTGAGCCTCAAACCCACACAATTTTCAAGTTGGGTCTCTGGAGCTCTGCTCGAAAAATTCAGCTGCAACTTTATCAGCGTCATACAGGGTGAATCGGGATTGGCAGTTCTGCTTCCAAAATTAGCATGTTCGGCAATGTTGTACGGCCTTTCATTTGCTTTTTTGGGATTTTGGGAGCTCATGTCAGGATATGGAGGGCACGGTCTCATTGGGCACGGTCTCATTAATTGTTCTCTGAATGGTTTAGTTTCAGTTTATTTGAGAGTACAAAGGGCACCGCACTTTATGACGACAGAGTATTCCCACCCCCGAAGCGCAAAATTGGCAATTTTATTAACTCATTTGGAGAGAATATCGGAAGTTCAATATCGAAGGCCCAAAAAACATCAGATGCCATTGTTTGGAACAGGTTTGGATTCCCATATCTCAGAAATGGGTGGGATGAGAAGTATTATGCCATTTGAAATGAAAAGACGATTTTCTAATTTTTCAGGAGTCAATCTGAAAAAATGATGAAGCGAGGTGTCATTTTGGGTCTGCCACAAAGCAACATAAAATGATGTGGTTCATAGCACATTTTATCACACTGACTTTTGTTTTTTGCTTAGAAAATTCTTAAACCATTTCATAAACATATTCGTGGCCTGTTTAAGATATAAGGTCACAATTTCTAAACTCTCAGTTCTGGTCAACGATTTCTATGAATATCGTCCTCGTTTTCATCACATTTGACATAAAACTCCATAAGTCTACCTATAGTGTCCTGTGTCCATGAAATTTACTTGAGCAGTTGACATCCTGTCGGGATATGTCGAAGATACGAAGGAGCAGGTTGTTGAGCTGAATGCAACTCCAAAGATTCCCACCGCAATCCGAAGAATTATGGCCAGAGATATGAACCAGATCCGTGAGTCGACAAAATGCAGAAGACCGCAGAGTATCGATGCAATTGCAGTGGTTATGCTGCTGACAAGTAGCACACGCTTTTCGCCCCAGACGCCTGCCTGCCGAAGGAAAGATGAGTGGAACAAAGAGAAAAAATAATGTGTTGTTGGAAGTGAAGCCAAACTTTTTCCCTGACGCACGACTTTTGCCGCAAAACGCAGAAACAAGTGAACGGAATTTGAATCTGCGCCTGATGTGGCGATATAGCGCGGTTTTTTGTCAAAGACGCCCGCATGTCTGAGAAAATGGAGGTGAAATGTGTTGAAAAATTATGTGTCGAAATTTTTTTGTCATTCTACACCTGCAACTTATAAAAAACAAAATAGTGAGATAACGGTGTGCTTTTTTTGGGAAGACCGCCTTCTGCGGGAAAATACGCAGAGAAAGAATGCGATTAAGTTGTTATGTTTTGTACGCCCGACCATAGAGGACCGACAAAACAAGGTCAGGAATTCGCCCCAACTGTCTTCGCTTCTCTGGAAGATCTCAGAAAAATAAGAAAAAAATGGAGTATCGTCAACCTTGGCAATTCTAAGTCAAAAACATTCGGTGCGAAATTTTCTCCGATCCCCCATTTCCAGATATACTCATATGGACCCGAAAATCCCCAAAATGGGCCCTTCCGCGCTCCGAAACAGATCAACTCCATCGGTTTCCAAACTGCCATCGATCTCAGTTGCCGATGGCGGTCGTCGATCTCCTGCCTCGCGCCAGAAGCATACGGACTCTCCGACTTAGCTGCCAAAAAAGTACGCGCACCAGCAGAGTGTTTCGGCCAATAAAACTGCCAGACGCCAAGGTCAGCGTCATCAGTGGCATCAACATCGTTGTTTGTCCCCTCGTAGCAACCCAATTCCAAATCTGACAGCAATAATTTCGTTCCCCGGCCACGGAATTCAACGTCAACACATCTGCGTTCAAACACGTCAAATTTGGCGTGTGAGTCAACCAATTGTCCAGTTTACCATCATTTGCCTGGCTCCAGTGTGATTCCGACAGTGTCGTCAAATGTTTGTGCATCTGTGTACGCAAATTCGCAATTAAAAAATCCTGTGAAATTCCGACCTCCGTCAGTTCCCGTCTTCTCGCAGCTGTGCTACAGTGACAATATCAGTGACAGTCGACCAAAACACCTGCTCCATGGATCTCCAGTCGACAGATGCTCGTCGACCGGAGATCCATGTCAGATCTCCAGTCGACCAAAACTCCTGCTCCATGGATCTCCAGTCGACAGATCATTAATTGTCGGGGATTCGTTAGTGAAGCATGTCGGACAGCATGCTGCTTCCTTCTCTTACCCGGCTGTGACAACATTGTCTGCCACCTCTTCAGTTTGTCCCATTTCCAATGCGGATGTTGTTTGGTGGATTTTTTTCTTCTTATTTCTTAATTTCTTTAGATTTCTTATATTTTTAGTGCGAATTCCGGATTGGTAGAGAAAAATTGGACTGACCGAGTTTTCGGTTTTTTCCCTTTTCTGCAATTGCTGTATTCATTCAGCAGACAGTGGCTTCAATTTGATTTAGCTTTATGGAAGAGTTGCTCTTCTAACGAAAACGATGAAGAGGTCCGAACTACACAGACTGAAACCAAACGCCTTACACGACCAGAGCAAAATGTACACATCTGATTGGCTTACATAACTTCCAATGACAGGTGCGAACATAAAGCCGCAGAAATCGCTCACACCAAGGACTATGGAATATTCTACAGCAGTTGCCCCTTTTGAAATAGCCTGGAAAATATAAAGCAGAATAATCTCTATTTTGAACGTACAATTGACGTTCCCAGCCAGCCTCAATTGATAAATAGAAGTCAAGCCGTTAATTCGTAAAAATGTTCATGTTTGAATTTTATCCAGCGCTCTGCACGACAGAACCATTTGTATCGCATGTATATTTTCATGCTGTGTAGAACTATTTGGGACCCTTTAAAACCGGGTTCCGTTTTTCCAAGTTTGAAGTGAAGCATAAGGCTCTACCAGGGATGCATGGGCAGATTTTTGCATCAGATTTTCTTTGGATTTTCTGTCCTATTCAGATTGTCACTTGCAATAATTTCCCAAGGAGAACATTGGATTATTGACCATTGCCCGATTGCTGCTACTGCAAATCTGTTTTGTACAAAAGTCTGCTGCATATGCCTAGATGTGGCTGAATTGAAGTTCTCATAACATGTTCCGGGTGGCACCCTAAATACGCTCGTGATAAAAACGGACTGTCAGTCATGGCGCAGCGCACTATGGACGAAAGTATCCACAAGGTCAGAACCGAGGGATGCGTTGTACTGGTAAAATACCGTGCCCTATAGGTAATGATGTACCGCTTTGAAAGAAAATGCGATCCGAAAATGCACTTGCGTCGCAAGCTATATTTTTTACCCGAGCCGCGGCTAGCAAATTTTCCATATTCCGCACAACCAAACAATATTTCGTAATACGAGATTTTCTGACCAACCACGCACGTCCATCAACTCAGCTTACCTTGCCCTGCAACACCTCCAATGGACTGCCCAGTTGGTGTCCGGCCAATATCTTGCTTCTCGATAAGCGCCCCTGCTTTTTACTTTATTACGGCGATAGGTAACTTTTCCTCCGAGGTAAACAATGTTAAAGCGCCATCTACTTTTCCTCAGAGGAATAAATACACGTAGATGGCAGTTTAACATTGCTTACCTCGGAGGTAAAGTTACCTGTCAACTAGATCTCGCCGCCGTTATCAGTCAATGATATTTTCGATGTAATTATTTGAAACATAAGGCTTTTTATGCTGATGATATTGTTTTGTACACATTTGTTGAGGATGGCAGTTACACTGTAAGACAACTTGGAAGCCTTCATCAACATTAACGTCTCAATGTGTGCTTTTCTTCTTTTCCACCCGAAGAACCAAACAGCCCTCATTCTCAACCATGAAATTTCTCCTGCAAGATAAATGATGAAATTGTGACCTCTGTGGCCATTTTCAAATATCTTGGAGTCGGACTTCACGAGCATTTAGACTGGGTGGAAAAATTCAACGTGCCTATTAACAAAGAAAAGCCAACCTTGGCTTTGCTTGGCAACCTTAGGGATTTTGCGCAGGAATCTTTCACTTGGGAATACTAGCTCAAAGCTATTAGCGTAAGAGGCCTCCGTTTACCGCACCTTGAGTAAGCGTCAGTGGTTTGATATCCATTCCTTGTCTCTCATATAAATGCTAATGAAAAGGTACAACGATCTGCGGTCGGATTCATTAGTGGAATCTGTGAACGCACAGCCAGTGCCACTTCTGTGCAAAATGATCTGGGGCTCACCCCTCACAAAATAAGCAGAAATGAGAAAAGACTTTCATTTCTTGTGAAAATCTTGAAAGGCGCAATGTTAATTGATACTTCCACTTTTCACTGAAAACTTTCTAAACAGAGAGCCACTCACGATTTTCAATTCGCATACGGCTGATCAAATCAAATGTTTTCATAAATTCTTTTTTCCCGAGATCTATCAAAAATTGGAATGCCCTACCCAGAGATTCCCCATTGCTCGCGCAATCACGAATGTCGCAAGGCAATACCTGCCACATTGAATCCAATTGAACTCTTATTTCTGTTCCTGAATATTGACAAGTTCTTGCAATTGCTGTTTACTCCGTCTTGTTCACAACTAATATTTCACACATTAATTGCTGTATTTAATTTTTGACAGAGATTTTGTAAATATTCATCATTGACGTATTTGAACCATAATTCAGGAAATAAAATCCAAATAAATTCATTTATGAATGTTCTTCTCCACGTGAAAGTGAGAATGGAAGCCCGGTTAGATTTTTTCATCAATTTCTTTCGACGTGTTTTTGTCTTTTGCCCGGCACAAAATCGTTTCGGAGGTAGCCAACAGAAGCCAATCAATAACTAACCTCGTGAGGGAAGAATGGACCGTTCAAGGAATTCCCCACTGCTATAATCAGTGTTGAAATTGCCAACACGATAACAGTGTTCCGTTTTCTACTTCCTTGGGGGATATTACACAACCTCTGAAGAACTTTAGCCATGAGTGACAATAATTGTTTAGGCAAAAACTTGCATCGAAATGCTATTGATATGTGAGTTTTTCGCAAACTACTCGCATCATCCACTCACGCAAAGCCATTTAAAATAGGAAAAAAAGAAATATCAGGTGTGCAGAATTTTTCAAAAGCCACTTGGCGACCTATGCTGAGCACAAGCGTGTTCAACTCTCCACTACTTGCATCTTCTCGTGCAGGAGAACAGCGTGGCAATGCTCTCTCCCACCCCGTCCTTCTCATGGACGATTTCCCGGCTGGCAGGAGAGCGCACCCTTTGAATGGATCCGGACTGGAGAATGGCAAAGTGGCAACTAAAATTGGTTGTAACTTTTGAAGTTTTTATCCGAAATCCAAGAACGTTTTCCAGCAGGCAGGTCTTGCCACAAGGATCAAACACTGCCCGCTGCTTCATGCCGCTTCCGCTCCTTCAACCTCTGGCTGCGTTGAAAAAAAGGCTTCACTGCAATTTGGTGGGTGTGTTCTCTCTTTCTGCCCGCCGCGAGAGAACCCAGCAGACAATCGAGATGCCAGGCCGTCGAACTTCTTCATTCCTATCCAGTTTGAATGGAGATCACTGGCTGAGCATGACGTAGTATGTCCAAGTCAAGTAACTCTCCCTGGAATAATACTCGTAGGCCTCGAGCATGCAATGTTCTTCCAAACATAATGGAATGCACAAAGGCAGAGGTATGCAATTACAACAGGAACCGAAAGGCCGGTAAGGTGAGAGCGAATTCCTGAAGCATCAACAAAGGGCCATGCGGAAAACTTGCTTAAAGACGCCATGCCGAAT